>BMAW01056371.1:689311-705263 GCA_019974015.1 Nephila pilipes
GTATACTTGTGTGGGTGTGTGTGTGTGTGTGTGTGTGTGTGTGTTTGAGTGTGTGGGCTTGTGTGGACCCCACTAAAAGAAATTTCACCTTCACTAATTTCAAACTGTAAGTTTGGGTTTGAATCACGTTTTTCTAGAGTTGGGGTTCCTAAACTTCTTCCAGCATCGACTTTTTACAAAGGAGTAATTGTTTTCATAGACCCCCTTATGTTTTTCTCTATAATGTACAGCATACAATATAATCATAATACTAATAGTTGCATGAAAACCCTAAAGATAACTTTTTTTTAACTAAGAATATAAACAGAAAATTTTAAAAAAGTAATTTATTTGATTTATGTTTAATATCTAATAATTTTCTTTTCATTTTCAATTTTGAAAATATAATCAGTATTTCAGAAAAACAGATTCTATTTTTGCAATAGTTCATTTTAAATTATTTGGGCAGTTATGCTTGATGATTTCATACAATTTTTTTAATATTTGGCCTGAAAATATTTACTATGGTATAGTGACTAAACTTAACAAAACAAATATTAATATATATTTTATTAAATATTTTTTCAATTTTACTGAATTGCGTGTAACTATAATATCTATTATTTAAAAAATTAACTTGATGGCTATACTTAATGCGTTTCCCAAATAGATTTTATATTAGGTTTAAATATAAAATGCGTTACTATTTTATATTTACACCTAATAATTTTAATAATATAATACCTGTAATCTTATATTAGTTATAACAAAATATTAAATGAGAGAGTTATGTAACTTTTCATCGATTTAAAAATTTTCTTAATAAATTGTAAACGTGACTAAATCCTTCTTCAACTGAGTAAGAGCTATTAAAAGCTAAAAATAATGGTTCAAAGGAAAACAATAATTTGGGCAGAGAGTAATCTGATGTACATTTTGAGAATGTTTTTTCAATTCCGAAGTTTTGCATATTCTCTTGCTTAAAAATTGGTTTTATCTAACAAATTATCCTTCAATTCAATGAATTTTTCTTGTAACGAAAAATCAATGTTGGTTATGTCTCTTTCAATTGAATTCTATACTAAGGCTGGACATCTAAACTTCTTAAATTTTTATTACGGGTATTGGTACCTTTTTTCAATTGTTTCATGTGATCAGAGTAGATTTGAATGTCATCAACAGAGTAATCGTATCTTTTTCAGTAACAGAAAGGTGTATCAAATATTCAAAGAATCGAAAATAATTTAAATTTAAAGTGGTAATAAATAAATCCATTTATGTATTCAAATATAACTGTTCGAGTTTGAATGAGATTCATGTTTCTTTCCTTGTAATTTATTTTGCATGTTATTAAATAAAAACAAAGTATGTTTGATAAGTAAAATATATGCTTTTACAATTCAAAACTAATTTTGTTGTCATAGGTTTATCAATTTCTTACAAAAACTCCATTGCAGAATTAAAGATTTCAACGTAACTTTGTTTGAAGGAGTAAATTTTTAAAAAAAAGTAAGTTTAGAATAATTGAGTTAAAATGTGATCATTCAATGTCTTAACTTTAACGGTGTTTACTGTTTTAATACACAAATACAAAACAGAATAAAGATTTTCTTATAAATATTTGGAAAATAAGTGTTACCGGTGCAAAACACAGCACATTATCAGAATAAGTGCAAAACACAGCACATTATCAGAATGTCGGGAAATCTTTTATTTTTGAAATGCTAAGAATCCTCTGTATTTTCTCATCATTGATGGTATACCGTCAGAAAAGGCAATAATAATTAAAGAAACTTCATTTTCCATCAGAAACATTTTCAAAACAATGAAAGTTACAGTGAATTTACACGACAGGAAGAAGATGCTGTGATATGCAAATGATTAGCTTTTCAACGCAAATTTGGCGTCAGTAGCGACACCTACAATGTTTATTAAATGAAGAAATTGTACTCAAGTATCTCATACACAAATTGCATTTGAATGTTGTAGCATGGTGGAAAGTTGTTGTGATCCATCGTGTAAGAAGAAGAAATGCATACAAGCACGTTTCTGATTTTGATAGAAGTAGAAATGTAGTCTACCGAGATTGCGCTTTATCGTATCACAGTATTGCTGATCTCCTCGGTCGAGATCCCAAGACTATCTGCATAATATAGAATTAATGGATTCAGGATGGTCATACGGAACTCAGTGCTGGATCTTAACGGCCCACCATCACTATCAGCTGAAAAAACAAACATGTATCCAGTATGACCTCAATGGGTCGTATAGTTCCTCACGAGTCCTGAGTCAAGAAATTTGATCGTTTGCAAGACATCAAGCGTCTGCACGAACAATTCGACTACGTTTGCAACAGCATGGACTGTCAGCTCGGTGATTATGGTTTCGGCAACATTTGATTATACATCACAGATAAGAGCACCTTTAATGGCGAGAACAAAGACGAAACTGGACGCAGCAATGGCTTGAAGTCGTCTTTTCAGACAAAACCAAGTTCTGTTTACAGCATCATGATGGTCACATCCGCATTTAGTGGTATCGCTGAGAACGCACTTTACCAGCGTACATTCGACATCGTCATACTGGCTCATCATCTGGAGTGATGGTACGGGGTGCCATTGGATGTTTTGTTTCGTTTGCATTGAAGGTGCTTTGAACTGTGGCCTTTATATTCCTGGTGTGTTAAGGTCCGTAGTTCTACCCTTTTTTCGAGCCCTGCGATACGTTGCGTTTCAGTAGAATAGTGCGCGACCACCTGTTACCGGTATTGTACAGACCTTCCATGTATGTGATAATGAAAATGTTCGGTTGTTGCTCTGGTCAGCCTGTTCTTGAGAACTCTCACCAATAGAAAACGTTTTGTCAATAGTTGCCAAGCTAATAGTTCGTCACCATACGCTTCACTACATTCGATGAACTGTGGCATCGTGTTGAAACTGCATGGGCAGCTGTACCTGTGTATGTCATCCAATCTCTGTTTCACTCAATGCCCAGTCTTATAAGAGCTATTATTGCAGCTAGAGGTGGAAATTCTGGGTTCTGATTTCACAGGATCTGAGCTTTAAAATTTCTTGAGAATTTAATTACTTGTTCTTTCTAGTATAATATATTTGTCCAATAAATATCATTTTATTATTTTTATTTTTTCATGGTGTAGCAATTTTAATGGTCAGTAGTGTAGTTTGTAACGATATATAGGTTTTTTTATGTTCAAAATTTCAGATTGTTAGATCATTATCTAAGTATTGAGTGTTGGTGCTTCAGTAAAAGCCGACGACTCACATATAAACATACATTTGGTGTGTGTTGGAAATTAAATAAAAGCTGATGACTTTTTGATGAAAATAATTCGGCGCATGATGGTAATCAAATATAATTCAACGGCTTTTATACAAAAGCCACTCGGCGAGTGTTGCTAAACAAAAAAAAAGTGACAGCTCTTATACAACAGTCATTTGGTAGTGGTTGGTAATCAAATAAATGCGGACGGTGGGAGGGCATTCTATTTTACATGTATATATCATGCTTCCTTATGCAAATCTATATTATACTATACATTTCCTTGACACCGTTGGTAATCCCTGTTTTAGAGCAATGCTGGGGATATTGGAAATGAATCTTGCAATTTTTAAACATCGTCAAATGATGATGATGATACTAAATCTAGAATCTGATTCTAAAAAAACTTTCCTTCAATAATAATATATTCTCCATTGTATATCTTACCATTTGTTTTTATTTATTATGTTTGAATTTGTGAAACATAAGTACAATATTAGCACACATTTTTAAAACCAGGAAAGATACATGAGTATCTCGCATTTTACATAAATGAAATTAAAATGCACACAAACTTTAGATAAAAATATTAAACTAAATAAACTAATAATTCATTTTGATATTTAATTAAAATTAGAAACTTTTTGAATTTTTTACAGGTGTCAGGTAAAATCAAAATTTTAATCGACAATTATTTTTGAAACTTATTCTTTAATTGATGAAAACATTTTGGTGATGGTTAATGTTGAAATATTTTCAAGCTTTTTCTTTGTCAATTTCTAAACTTGCTTTTATGATAATCAAGGTCAAAGGTACTTTGACATAAGTAGGTCAAGGTGAAAGGAATTTAATTTGATCGATAATTATTTCCCAGTCAAAAACGTATTACCCTTTTGTAAGAATTTTCGCGGAGCTGTTTTCTCTTGTTACCTTTTTAAACCAATTTCTTCGTCTAGATTAATTAAAAGACATATTTAATACAACGTTTATCTATTCAAACAGATGATAATTATTTAGGAGAATTACTTTTTAAATTCCATATGTATATTAAAGCATTTTCTAGTACATTACTTTAAAATAAGCACCATTAATCCTCAAATAACTGAAATTGCACAGTGATTGCTCTCTGATAAGACGTGCCTCAAACTATCATCTGTCTCGTGATTTTTTCTAGCTATATAATAAGAATAAAATATGATGTATTTATATGTATATTTTAAATATATTAATAAAAATTTCAAAAATTTATTTGACTGTCTGCAGAATCTATCTATGAAATTTTGTAGTAAAAATCAAAACACTCACTCCCTCACAAAAATACAGTGTAAGTGAAGTGTGATGATACCCCATAAATATAATACTTATGAATTTAACTGTAAATGGAGTACAAGTCTGAATAAATAGAGACAATAAGTAGAATGCACGAATAGTAAAATATTAAGATTCTCTATTTTGAAATAAATTCAATTTAATAGAAACAACAAGTTTTGAAATGCAAACAATTATTCTACTGTTATTGCGAATAATTTTACAATAATTTGTTACGTGAATTTATCATGGAATTTTGTGTTCTTTATTACAAATTGTAAAATTTCATTAGGTGATATCATTACCAATGGAGAGGAAAAAGTATACAGTTATCATGAGTTAAAAAGTTTGTAACTATGTTACAGATAGAAGACTAGGAAGATAGAAGAGAGGAAGGAGATAGAAGACTAGGAAGATTGTAATGCGCATGATATTGTTGCAAGAAAGATAGTGATCGTCAGAAAATTAATACTTAACTCAGATCCAGTTTTTCAGATTTTATTTTTGATTCGAATCTAGTTTTTCTGTTAGTAAGGTAGGTAATCTAGAATTTTCAACTATAATCTTTGATTGAAGATGCGAGTTCGTAAACATTCTCCCCATTCATAAAAAAAATTGAATATAAAATTATTCAATTGAATAGAATAAAAGTAACTTGATTTGTTTGACTGAATATCTTTAGACTGATTATTTATTGAATATCGATGACTCAGAAACCTTGTACCGAAGCGTAGGCGTAAGAAATCAAAACGCTTTAATTAAAATTGCATATTATAGATGACTTCAGAGTTATACAATGTAAGCCAATAAACAGCAACTCCCTCACATCCTTGTCAAATTTTAGATGTTTTAATTACAGATGTAAGTTTTCAGCACAGGAAAATAAATTACCAAATATCACAATATCGACTCTTGTTTCGAGTGCGTTTAAAAAAGGATTGTGACCAAGTTGTTCATTATAGTCAAAGTTAGAAAATTACTGATTTAGAGTAAGCACGTCAAAATCAAAGGCAAATACGAGGATTGGTTGAAAAAGATATGCTTCCATGGCCACAACTTTTGTATTTGTTACCCGATTTTCACAATTTTTGTCGCATCTGAAAGCTGCTTGTATTCTCTATGCAATTGTTATCGAGATTTGCCTGTGTGTTGACAGCTGAAAAAAAAATGGTGACCCATTTAAAATGAGGTTGAAGCAGTGTGTTCAAAGGTATATATACTACACCGACCTTGTACCATATGAATTTCACTGTTTCCCAAAATAAAACAGAGACTTCAGAGAAATCTCTTACGTTCTGATGACGATGTGAAAGCTGTCTTCCTACGGGTTTGCCAAACTATTTGCGCCTTGGAGCTAGAGTGTGGAAAGGACTATGTCGAAAACTAAAAACTGCGTTACATAGAGGATATACATACCTTTTAGGTATATCAAAAAAGGGGAAATAGGTTAGTAAAAAAATCTTGATGGCCTTGAAGGAATTACTTTCAAATCAAGCATTATATTGCTCCAGATATAAACATAGTCTTATGTGGATTAATACAAAATGCAAAATAGGTGTAAAAATGAACGATGCATGATACAAAACAAAAATACTATTCAGATTTGGAACTAGATCGATTAAAGTAATCAGTCGTTGATAAACGTTGTGGTTTGCTTTTAACCCTGAGAAATACAGTAAAATTATTTTAAAATTCCATTGAAAAGTCTTTATTAAAATAAATCATTATATTAGAGCTGGGCTGTGTGTGCAAAAATATTCACTGTGAACTACGAAGTTTATTTGCTTGCAACAGACTTACACAGTACAATTTTTAATTTATTTCCATATAGGGAATTTTTGGGATTTTATAAGATTTGAATTTGATTCAACAATAACGTCTTTAAGGATTGCCTCATATGATACTTGAAAATCCGATAAACTGAATTCCTACTTTTTTCCCATTCAATGTATATAAACATCACCATTTCAATGTAAATTTTTAAAAAGAAATCATAGTTACTTTTTATAGATAAATTTTAGTAAAACTGTATTTGAAATAATCATTTGAAATTTTCATAATTGCAAGTTTAGTATTGTGGCCTGATTTCTGACTGTTTTTGAAAAACTAAACGTTTCTAACTGAATTTTATTTTGCTGACTTGCGCGTATTAAAAATACTGAATTCAAATGAAAATAGCTCAAGAAATAAAATCTTACTGAATAATGTTTCAAATTGATTCAAAATTATTACAGCTTTTTCAATTAAAAAAGGACAAGAATTACAAATAATCACATGCCTTACTACATTCAAAGTATTTTTTTTACCACTGCTTACTTTTTTGACTTCATTAAAGTAACTTGTTTCAGGCTATTGAATTATTTTATATATCTGACGAATCATGTGTTAAAAATTGTGCTATATTTTTTTATTATTATTTAACTCTACATCCCTCTAAAAGTCTTGTTAAATAGTCTATAAATTCTAAACTGCAATTGAAGATTCGTAAGATCGGGTAAAAACAGTTTATTAACTAGCAACATAGAATACTTCAGACGTTGATCTTTCTCGAATCCATCTTAACTCAGATGATCTGAGTTTCGATTCTAATAATAATGTCACCAAATCCAAATTACTTATTCAGATTCTAGAACTTCTCGATTATAACAGATTCACTTCCACCATAAGCGGTTAATTAAGATGCTTCATTTAAATTTATATATCTATCAACGTATCGTTATCCTCTATCTCCCTTCCTTTTACTTTCAATTCTTTTTCATTTATATGATATTATCTCTAATTCAATTCACAACACGTCTTTTTTTTGTCATTATTTAATTTACCTAATCACATTTCATTTCGTAATTTTAAAAAATCGTAATTTTTTAATCGTAATTTTATGCAATTCAAATTGCCAAAAATCTCCCAGGTTAATGAAAAGAAAATCGCAAGCAGACCATCTTCTCAAAGTGGGCTTCAATCCTTAATTTTACTGAAGTTCTTCACTCAAAATGAGAGTGGTTTCTACTCATTAAATCAAATTAGACATCAATTCACTCAGTTAGACTCAATTCATTTGATCAATTCAATTCAATTGACTTAGGCTCACATAGCTTGATAAATGGACTCGCATAACTTAGAGCTAGTTATCATGTTAGATGTTATTCTTGTAGCTCAAAATTCATTCCCATTGGCTCACTGTGCTGCTCAAGTATAAGCATCTATAGAAAAACATCAATTTAGAATTCACTTCCGAGACAATTCACTTACTCATCAATGACCAAGGCTCAAAATTATATCTTCAATAGGTCTCACGTTTCTTCTAACTGAGATGTTAAGCAAACAATAAATAATTCAACCAATTTTACACATAAAAATATTTTCTTAGAAACCTAACTTCTTACCCAAGAGTTTTAATTTGTAAATTTAATATAATAAAAAATATCAAATGAAGTCTAGAAAGTTAGGGACACTCTTAGATAAACTCTGAAAGTTTCTTAGAGTAAAACATAAGAATGCCTTTCTAAATACGTTTTCAAAGTAACTGATCTAAGGTCATAAGGCATTGAAGGTGTTATCAAGGTAACAAACACTAAAGTGCTTTAAAATTTT
Source organism: Nephila pilipes (assembly GCA_019974015.1). Taxonomy (NCBI): domain Eukaryota; kingdom Metazoa; phylum Arthropoda; class Arachnida; order Araneae; family Nephilidae; genus Nephila; species Nephila pilipes. Next base: position 697,469 of record BMAW01056371.1, read on the forward strand.
CTTTTCTTATTCTTGGTTGCAATTTTCAGTTATTTAACAAGTTTTCATGTGTGCAAAGCTAGGAATTATAAAATTTTAAGCAAACATTCTACGCCATAAGGAAAGACATCTTTTTTTTTTGCATTTTTCTAAAATTTTGCTTTATAGGTTATCAGTACACTTTCCTCAAAATCTATTTCATCTGTAATTCTAAATTTTTCCACATAATCTTCCTCATACGTGACTCAACAGCCCAGAATGGTCCAAGGACAATTTTGAAGATTCCTCCAAAATAACATGTCTTTTGTCTTAATCCCCTGCCAGTTGCTCTCTGCAATCACCTCACAATCTGATTCAACAGAATCAAGCCACCATAGTGTTGACGTCCTCTTTTCTGACTAGTAAAGGGCTTTGCTACATAAATCTTCTTTACTAGATTTTTTTCGTCCATTCTAACAATGCGAAAAGCCCAGTTTATTTTTTTCACTTTGATGCATTTAAGGATATATGACTCATTAAAATTTATATAGTTTTCAGAATTAAAATCATCTTAGACAAAAGCCATTTTCTCTGACGCCACTGAGAATAGTTCTGCGAATATTTCTCTCAAAAAATACAATTTTTTATTATCAATTTTTAGTTGGAGACCAAGTTTCCGAGCCATACATTAAGACCGTGTAAATGAGAATTTTATAAATAAGAAACTATGCTTTCCTGGAGAGAAAATGGAATCTGAGTAAGAGTGGAGTCCCAAGAACGTTTTGTCGTTCAGTGAAATATGATTTTGAATTTGAGAGATAATGTCATTTTTTGCGTTAACCGGAGATCCAAAGTAACTAAAACATGGTACAGTTTCAAACTCCTGAGGGCCAATTTTTAAATAATTAAGTGCATGAGGGCGTTTTTATTACAGATTTTTACTCAATAGAATAGTGATTATTAATCCTATACAGTGAACATTACTATAACCTAATAAATCCTTGCAAATTATTGGTATAGAACAGTACTCGTATTTATATAAAAATTAAATGGACTTTGAATTGTAAAACTAAAAGGTTTTAAATGTTGTTTAATTAATATTTCGAAATTATAATTATATTTAGTATATATAGTATTGTGTTTTTTAAATATTCTGTAAATTTTAAAAGTTACAAATATACTTGATAGTCCACAAGTAACGAATGTAAATGTAGCTGTTTATTAATAATTACTTATACATACTTATTTATGTTTACAAATTTGATATTGTTTTGCATGTACAGATACATAAATGCACAGATATCTCAACGCTAAGATACGAATGTGATTGTTTTTAATTTAAAATAAGAAAACAACACTTAAAATTGATATAAAAATAATGTCTTTTTCGGAGCTTTCTCAGTAACTTTGAGAAGTTAATTGAATTAAAAACAAATTTTAATAAAGAATAGTTAAAAACTTCAAAAAAGAAAGAATTAAGTACCACTTATGAATAGCCGATATTTAAATGGTTAATTTAATTTTATCTTATGTTACTCTTCGGCCTCTGTAATAACAGGTAAAAAAAATGATGTTGAGTTTTTAAATCTTTAACTCTGAAAAACTTTATTTTAAGAAAGTATAGTAATATGAGAAAAAGAAATGTATATACTACACTTTTTCAGTTGTTGAGTGCTCTGTTTATAATTTATTAAATTGTTTTAAGGCCTGGTTTTCGTTGTATAAAATTACTCAGTGTTCTAGGTAAGAAAAAAAATACTCTTTGCCCTACTATCTGTACGTTATCATTCTCCAAAAGTCTCATGCTTGTCTAAAGTGTTAAAAAAGCTAACTCAGAACTTCAACAAACCCTTTCATACCTCCAAGCACTTTTATCACTCAGCAAACTTTGGCAAGCTTCCCAGATAATCAATTCATCTGCTTCTTACTTTCAAACCCGAAACAGAAAGCGCTCGGGAAAACACAGAATAATATTTGTTACGACAAATGTTTTCCTCGTAATTGATGCAGCGGTTTGAGGCTTTTGTAAACCAACTGCTTCTTTTATTTTCTCTCATGTGAGAGCCAACTGAAACGGTTCTTATGATCTTAGTTCTTAAGATCTTAGTTCTCAGAAAACTATTCCGGGGTAGAAGTATGTGCAGTTTCTAAAAGAAAAAACTGAAGTATTTATTAGTAAACTGTTATCATGTTAAATATTACATTTTAAATCACTTTCGGGGAAAATAATTCTAGTCATCTAAGCTTTTAGCACCTTTCTCGAAATAGCTTAGGTCGTAAAGAAATATTCAAAAACATAAATAAATGTAAGTCATGGCTAGTTTTGAATAAATGCCAAGTACTATATTAAGTATTGTACATAGGGTAAGAAAAAAAATCGAACATTTACCGCGTGTATTATGACATAGTTTTGATATAATGAGAGATATTTAAAATTACTTATTTAGTAAACTGAATATTGAGATACGTATAGATGATGCACTTGAAACAGAATATTGCGCAATTAGTTATATGATCTACATTTTTCTGGTGTTTTTAGAAAATATAAGCATTCAATTCCCATTAAAACCATAATTATAAAAATAACTTTCAGTTTTAACAGATATTTGGGCAGATTGGTTTTTAATTATAATTCAGCTATGGATTCAAAATGGTTGAATGGATTGTGTTTGTAATCGTTATTCATTCATTGATGAATAACGATGATTTATTGATTTCATTGATGGATATCATTACCACATAGTTACGAGGTATATACATTTTATGAGTGATAAAAAGTATGTGAGGGAATGAGGAACAGTTGATGCAACAAATTGATGACAACTAACAGCAATTTTGTCTTTGGGAATCAAATTGTTAAGGATGTGGATAAGTTTATACTAAAGATCGCTATCAAATATAATATGCCTCTTGATACCTTTAGGACGTTCACAAAGTCTTTAGGAATTTGATAAATCTTCATTATGAATTTTATAATGAAATAAAAGTTAGAGATATTAGGCCATTAATTGAGAAATTGCTAGTAATTTTTTTGATGTGTTATGTTCACAAAGATCTGGGGAATTTTGTTATAATTTGCAAACATTTTTATTGTAATTTGTGTAGTAAATATTTTGAAAGTAATGATTTCTTTATTGTTTCAAAGCATAAAAGTAGCGAAATCACTAATAGAACAGTAACATTTCATAAAAAACTTGTAATTGAGCTTACTATCAATATTTTTCCAATTTTTCAATATTAACAATGTTTTTAACTCCAAAGTTTCATAAGTATTCTATTTAATTCAAAAATATAACAAATTATTTTCTAAATACCATCATTGAATGTAAAAAAACTTTGCGTAGTAGTAGAGAAATTATTACTTCCGTAGGCAGTCCTCTAATCCATTCAAATCAGGAAAAAAAACAAAAAGTGAACTAATGCATTCAAACCAGAGTAAATAGCTATAAACTTAAAAACAATCTAACCACATAAATATGTACATTAAAAATTATTTTAAAACTTAAAAGATAGAACTTTTTATATCTTACATTATTATTGACCTAATCTCTATCCAAGATGGCGCCATAAGCAAATAAATCTATTGGTTTATTGAATGAATGTACAAAACTCTACAGAATGTACTTAAAAATACTTTTCAAAATAAATTTTCATCAGACAGTAGGAAAATTTATTCACAACAGAAAGTGATCTAAAAATTTGTGACTTCTTGTGTTGGTCTATAAATGTGTGTGTTGTGTGTGTGTGTGTGCATGAAGAGAGAGAGAGAATGAGCGTTTTAACACCTTAAAATTTATTTTCATAATTGTATTTAAGTACTTTTTTTAAATGTTTGCTTAAAACAAAAATCAATAAAATAATTTAAAATTAAAGTTTATACACCTAAATGATATTTTTTGACGTATACACTAATTATAAAACAATATATGATTCATAATATAATTCATTCATACAGATTTTTAAATTAATGTAAATAATTTTCACTTAATTTGCATTATTTTGTAATTTATTAATAATTATTGCAAAATTTATTAATCTCTTCATAATGAATTTTATCAAAGGAAAATGTAAGATTAATCAAAATTGTTTTTTGTATCATTTATCAGAATGTAAATTATATAAAATTATAAGTAGAAAAATGGCTCTAAAGCATGTATTAATAAATTTTTAATAAAATATAGTTTCTTTGTATATTTTGGTTGATATAGAGAGTAAGCTTCGTTAAAATTTTAAAACAGACAAGGATGAATAACTTTTCACAGATTTTCTTTGCTGCGATATTTTTCATTTTGATCTTTCTATTTATGACACAAACTTTTAGCTCGATAAAATATTCAGCATCCCGAAGGATTTAGAACGAATACATTAACTTTCAATATTTTATCTTAGTATATTGCTAAACTTAGATTATATTCATTACAAATTCAGCGTAATACTTTAATATCTTGTTATCTTATAGAGTAATATGAGCTTAACGATTTTATTGTTTAGATTCTTGAAAAGTTTCGTTAGAATGCTTTATTTTGTTATAATAGTAACGAGTCACATAATACGAATGTCTCATAATATGTAAATAAAGTGACAAAGAAAATAGTAGTAAGTATTTTGTGTTGTAGACTGAATAAATATATTCAAAAGTAAAATAAACAAATAACAATAAACCAATGTTACTAAGATCGAAATGTCTAATTTTACGATTTTCAAATTTTAATTTCCATTTATTGAGGAAAATATAATCTATTAAATTGTGGAATGTGAGTAGTATTACCATACGTTGCGGAAAATTACAGTTATTCTTTTAAGTAAATACCGATTTATTTATAAGAATACCTATGTAAATTTGTATGGTTTCTGCATATCTTTTATTGCTTCATTTAGTAAGAATATATTTTATTCTATAGAAATAACTTTTTCCAGTGACTCTACATTTATTTCCAAAGATTCTACATGCAGATAAGTCAAATAGTTAAATAAACTGCGTTATTTTTAATATACATGGCGCTATCGAAAAATAATGTATCTACAGCCAGAACTGCTTTATTTTTTTATCCTGGTTTCACGATTCCTTTTGTTTGAAAACTCCACGTATCTACTACGTAATTCATCATTCGTTTTTCAACATAGTTTCGAATTCTTTTTACGCATGGTGCACTATAACGTGACTAGTCGTGAAAACTGACAAAGAAGAATTCCAGTGGTTTCTGTCAACATGAGATCTTAATGGCAGCGATCACCTCCTTTTTAGGACAAAAATAATGTCCAGTAAGCTGCTTTTTCATCTTTGGAAAGGGGTGACTCTGTGACTTTGCGTTGTTTACGATTTTTCTTCATTAACCTCAGGGACTTTGGTAAATAGAATTGAGTAAAACTACAATTTTTATCCCCCCAAATGAAACGTGATTAAGTAAATTAGACGAAGATAAAAAGTATGATGAATTGAATTAAAGATAGTGATGTATAAATGAAATAGAATCAAAAGGAAAGGGGAGGAGATAGAGAATTAAGACAACTATATAGATGTGTAGATTGAAATTAAGCACCTTAATAAATTGCATATGTTGTAAGTGAACCTACTGTAATTGAATAGTGTTTGAATTGGAATGAGTAATTTTGTAAGCTAAGACTTTATTACTAGATTCTAAAATAAGATTAACCATGTTAAGAGTGATTCGAGAGAGAGAGATCTTGGATAGTCTAAATACACTGTGTAGTCTTTCTCATGCTTACATTCGATTGATTATTTAATTAGACTTTAAGATGGCTATAGAATTAAATAATGAAAGAAATACGGGACAGCTCCTCACCATGTGTTTTTCCATCTTATTCAGTTCTCAGAACACATCCAGATCCAGTAAAAACAGTGAAAGTAGAGTAACAAACTAAAAAAAAAGTTTGACCAAATAGTTATTACTTATCAATCAATCCTTGCAGAAATACTTTGGTTATTAAAATTATTATTTATAGATATGTGTAATTTTAATAATGACAATAATTTAATGATTTTCTCACAATCGAGATGACAAAATTGTTCATTTTGGGATTCGGTTGTAGAACTGTGAAATCTCTTTTTAAAAACGTTTCTTGTTTTTAACGGCATTATAAATGTACATCATCATTAATAATTCTTATGTTCTACAGAATTTAGTGACATTTGGTGTGAAAGTAAACCAATCTTTGTTAGCTATTCAAGAACCTATTTTCCTAGTCAACAACAAAGGCGTTACCTCTTAACTTTCCATAATAAAGTGCCTTCTGAAATAATGAGTAAGTAAATGTGTGAGTGAAAAAATGAATGAGTATATGAATGAAGGAAAGAAGGAATGAGTGAAGGAATCAATCAAATTTCCATTCTGTTGACGTACTAACTTTTACTTTAATTCTAATATTTAGTTGAATAATTTTAATAACCATTTAAGGAATGTTAATGTCTTTGGTGGTTAAATCTATTCATTGCAAAACTTTGCATCGAACTTCGTTTTGTGTGAATTGTTTTTGTTTTCTTCTTTTAAAGATGCTTTAATGTATATCATAAGGTAGTGTTTGCGCGTTTTAGGAGTTTTGTCCAGAAGAAATATTCAAGTACAGTTATATTCCTGATACAACTTAGTAAGCAAATTATTAAATTATTCTATGAACATTTGAAGAAAACAAAACCTTATTTTGTACACATTCTCCAGAAACATGACGAAATAATTTGGTTTCAAAAGCTTCAAAATGTTTAATTATGTAATTTTTTTTTACTGAATTTCTTACATTTTTTTCAGCTTAACTACAGGATTTAAATGTCAGAATAATAAAGTGGATGTATTGTGTACTTTATAATATTACTATAAGAACTTGAGAAATAATATTTGTGTTTGCAAACCTTTCACTAAAATATATTGGAAACAGATGAAATGCTTATGTTTGAGCAATAAGGAAAGAATAATGACATTGTGTGACAAAACGCAAAAGGAAGTGTTGCTTCGGTGTTTCAATTTTGAACTATTCAAGAAAAATGGCAAAATAGATCGATAAACTATTCAATAAAACGTCCTCAAAAATTAAACTCGTAATAACGCTGGAATTGAATAAGATGAAGGAATAAGTTGAAATAAAAAAGAAGCATATATTATTCTTATGAAATATCATAAGGTAACTAAGATGTCTTCGGCAAAAAAAGGAGTTTATTTTATGCCAAATTTAAGTAATCCTAGCTTTTTTAAATTAAAAGCAACGGAAGTCATATTTTAAGAATAAGATATCTATATACTTATATATTGAAAACCATATTTATAAGCATATCAATTGCCTTCTTAACTTTAGAAATTTGTACAGGACTTATAAACATAATATTTTCTTTGAATGTAATTATAATTTCCTAATCTAAATTAGATAAAAATTATTTTTTAAAATTTTTTATGATGGGTATTCCGTTAATGTTTATATATATATATATTCTGCAATACCTAAGATTGGTTAATGTTTCTTTTTTTAAAAAATACCTTCCCTTTATGGTAAGTAAACTTATTTTATAGTGTGGAAAATACCATGATGTAAATTATGATGAATATATTAATAATGCAGATTTTAAGGAAAGTGTATCAGATTTCTAAAAACATTTTTAGATAAACGCAAACACAGAATTCTTTTTATATGTTGTGTCCCTGTATGTTTACAAATTTAAAATTCAAATTTTTAGTGATCTATTAATTAAATTATCATACATAATGTATCAATGGAATCAGAAAGCATTGTTATAATTTTTAATAGTCAAAGTTTAATAATCAAATAATATAATAATCAAATAATATCAAATAATATAATAATCAAATAATATCAAATAATATAATAATCA
>BMAW01056371.1:720492-739990 GCA_019974015.1 Nephila pilipes
GTTTGTGTGTGTGTTTGTGTGTGTGATTGTGTTTGTGTGTTTGTGTGTGTGTGTTTGTGTGTGTGTGTGTTTGTGTGTGTATGTAAGTAATTACATAACTGCAAATGTAAGTTATAGACACAATTTTCAGCATGTGTATCAATTACAAATCGCTTCTAATAAATATTTAAACTATTGAATTGCAAATTTTTCACAATTATAAGAAAAGTTATTCAAATAAAGTCACTATTATGAATTATTGCAGTTGATTACCTGATATTATTTATAATTTAAAACATTCAGTTATAATATAAAAAAGTCATTAAATAGTAGAAAGTATATTTTACATAATATACAAGAATACATATTAATCTTAGAAATAATTAAGAACTGTTGTATAAAGGCAGTAATTTTAAAAAAAATTGTAATAAAGTACACACAATATATCAAAGCATAACCAAGACAACAAATCACATCTCAAGAGAAAAAAAAATTAAGAAATCAAATTCAAAAATGGAGATAAAGTAGTTCTAAACAGTCACTGAGTTGGGATTCAGAAAATCAGTTTATACTAGTATTGTAGATGCAACTCATCATACATCATAAAATTATAATGTAACAAAATAGTATAAAACCAAAATTAGTAGAAATCCTCCCCCCCCAAAAAAAAAAAAAAAACTTCAAGCAAAGAAAAGAAAAATAGAAAGTGATTGAATGAAGGAAAATAATTTAAACCAATGTAAATTAATTTATCATTAAATATTTTATTCATATACATTATTACTTAAATTTAATTAAAAAAAGTTAAGAATCTTTAACCTCGTAAGCAATTACAAATGATGTTCTTAACCATTCTTCCAAAATATCATGATGTACTTATTACCAGGAAAGCTTTCACCACCAAACAATTTGATTCATAGATTTCATGAAACACAAACATCCGTTTTGGTGACTTTGCTGACAAAATTATAGGTCTGAAAAATGCAAGAATCTTGTCGATATCTCGATTAGAGTGAAAGTTTTGGACCTCTACTGAATATTTCCTGTGATATCACACTTGACTGGAACAACTATAAATACGGAGAGGTGCGAAGCTGGTAGGATTCGGTTGGGAATTGGGTAAATGAAGTTGTCAGAATTAGACGAGGGAGAAAATTCTTAAATCTGCTTTGAAATTTGTCAGGACTAATGGAAACTGCCGGAGCCAGTGCAAAGTATTACTTTGGAGATTTGTCCTTAACGTGAACTAGTAAGTTGGCAAGCTGAAACTTACTGAAAACCATGTGAATGTTATTGCAAGTGCTGTTATTTTTTGTTCCTGTCGTGCCACTAATCTATACAAAAATTATATTTCCTGATTTTGCTGTTAACTTGTCTAAATTTTGCAACCTGTGTTCGTTTAGTCCCAAATATTTGTGAATAAAGCTCCATTTGTCATTACCCTCCTTTTTGGATTAATTTCAACGTTAAACACACAGGATGGGATGTAACGGTGAATATAACTTTTGTAACTAAATATATATATTATATAAACAATGTACACTTCAAAAAATCCTGAAGCTAAAGCTTTAATTAATTAATATATCAATTTTAAAACAGTCATAATATTAAGGTTTTTTTTTTATTAAAATGATATTTTAACTTGACATATTTGCACAAATGTTTTTTAATACTTTCACATATGCAGTCCATTAAAATTGTTCGAATAAATGTAATCTTAAATACAAAAACGCATAACTATAAGATATCGTAAATAAAAGCATGGCCATTGAGTTGATGTTTGCATCGAAAGGCTTATAAATGTTTAAAAACTTCTCTTTTCCCTCTAATCTCCCCGTTACAAACTCAGGACAGGGAAATATATAGTTGATTTCGGTCCTCTTTGTGTCTTTAACCTCCATATTGAACCAACTTTTTATTAAATTAGGTCTTAGGTCCCTTCTACCATCCATTTTAAATTCGTGTGAGTAATGTTAATCTTATGGAATACTTACTTTCCACCTCAAATCTAGATCATTTTACCTATTTTAAAAGAATGAGGTGCTTCCGAAAGAACCAAAAATAAAGAGGGTTTCTATGGAATTGCATTTTCTTCTTTCAATGCAACTTGTTCTTACTTTTTTAATCAGAATTTCGTATTTAATAAGTTTTGAATTAAAAGAAACACATTAGTCTTTTTATTATTTAATGAATTGCTGTGATCACAATTGTTTGCATGTTTAAATAGATTGCATGTCTTCAAACACATTTAATTGAATAATATTAAAAATGGTTTTTATAATTCACGAGTATTAATGTGTATCTTTAGTAACTCACAAGTAATATATTACTGTGCTTTGATATGAAAAAGTAACTGGTCTCTATTTAAAGAAATAGATACAACTTCGACTTAAAATAATGAGCTTATTTTATGCCAAGTTTAAATAATCCTTACTTATTAAAATTAAAAGCAATGAAAGTCCTATTTTACAAATGAAATATCTGTATATTTTTGTATCTGCTATTGCAAAGAAAGTGACAATTATAAACATACAAGTATATAATTATGCACGAGAAATAAATAATTATTTGTTGTATTTGCATTTTAAGTCATGTACTTACATTTAAGTACGTGTTACATAAATCCAATTTGCATAGTATATGCTTATAAATAGGACATCTACAGTAATATAATTGAATATATATGGACATCTACAGTGAAAGTAAACATAACATTTCAAAAGTAAGATCTAATAAAATTGTAAAAGTTTTAAATATTATAATACAAATCCCCCCTTCCTTCCATTTTTATATAAATATTGTACAATATTAAGAAATTAAGCGAATTTATTAGAAAAAAATTATGTTCACCGTATGAGAAATAACTTCATTTCATAATGTGCAAAAAATCAACCCTATGGATAAAGATGATTTAGAGAAAAGAGTATCAAAGCCTAAGAAACCATATTTTGTTAAAACAGAAGTGCAGATTATAGCAGAATTGCTATAAGTAAGTAGTTAAAATGTTGAGAATCACCAATATATATGATTATACGTTTTATAACGACAAAGATAAGTTCGTTTTCCCGAATTACTCAGCCAATGTAGCCAAGTGCACTAATTCCTATTCTAAAGTAAAGCAGAACATATTATCTCTGACAGCCTACTTAGAGGGTATTTTCAAATTTAAGTGATTTTGCTAATTTGACTAAAACGTCTTTCCACATACAAAATAAAGCTACTTTCGTACCTATAACTTGCTACAACAAATGCTCAATAAAACCATCACTAAATGCCTCGAACTGAAATATAAAATTTCGGTATTTTCATTAGTTTTATCTTTCGTTTAATTTTTACACAGCTTTTGATTAACGATGCATTTAAAATTCCTCACAATGAACATGGATGATCAACACATTTAGATAGCAATTTTAATTAAATATTCTGAAACATTTTCTAAATAGATTCACTAACACTTTGCTTTGTGATAAGCTGGATAAACATTTGAATAAGAAAAATAAACATTTTAACCTAGAAAACGTACTAATATTATCTTTCATAAACTAGAAAAATACTCATGGGAGTACCACATCCCGTCACCTGTCTTTCAGACACCGCTTGGCATAAGTATGCAAATTTATTCGTCTCTGTTGCCACAACGATAACGAAAAAGAGAAAAGAAATTCATCAAGTGGTCTTTACTTTAATCAATCACTTTAAAACAAAACTAATTTTTCACGACTAGTATAAAAATGAAGCGAAACGACGCTTTCCTTCGAGAATGGAGGCATAAAAAAACCAAGGCGCCATAATCACTCATAGTTACCAGCCATTTCTACTCGTTTACTAAAATACTATCATCTTCAAGTGAGAGATTTTGACGTTATCACTGTATAGACAATCCCCACACCAATTACACAGTAATAGTATCAGTTAAAGGTATTTTCCCCTTGTGAATGTGGCGTCATTTAACAGCATTTCACGGTTACGCATTAATTTTTATCGGACGGATCTCTCAAAGGTTTTACTGTTTCAAGATCTCTATTGTTTTGAGCATCATTTACTCGTCAACTTCTCTCCTGTTTCTAGGATATCGAGCTTAAATACTGCGAGAAAAGTTTTCTTCAACTCGAAATGAGTATCTATTTCTACAGTCCCGATGGGCTATGAGATCGGTAACTAAAGCCTAAGCACGTTTTTAGGAGCTGAGAAATGGGAAAAATGGAAGTGCCGTAGAGTCGTAAGCAACCCAAACACGTGCACTTTGGTGATAATCACAATTTTCAGATACTACTTCGGTAGCTATGGAAGAGCTGGAGGTTTTTGACTGTGGCTATGGAACTTTATTTCTTTATTATTATTACTGGGGTCCACAATGGCTATAATTCAAATTTAATGGATCTAGGCAGTTTTAATTTTTTTTCTCGTTTTAAACTGAAAAAAAGAAGCTTTATCGTTCTGTGAGCTTTTATATTGCTATACATTTGATATTGATGAAGCTCTAGAGCAGTTTTCTTTTAGTAGTGAAGATAAACCTTTATACAGTTGTTAAAAATTCACTTGAAAAGAAACATACCTGTTTTAGTTTCGTCACCAATGATCTATAGATATGCAATAAGCAATTAAAGGAGTTCTTTGTAATTTTGTACATAAACCATGTAACATGGGAGACAGCTGAGAATATATCTTAGATTACATTTTTCCATAGATATTATCATTGACTCCAATGTATCGTTTAATTTAATATGTTTTATGCGTAATATGTACTGCCGATGATAATGGTGTTAAAATGAACTTCAAGTTATATATTGGATGTAGAAAAAATAAAATTGCTTAAGAAGTTAAAATTTCATTAGCTATTAATTACTAAGTGTGTGATTATTTGGATGCCTAATAATTCTAACTTATAACCGAAGAAAATAATATTCAAAGGAAATGAAAAACTTTTTTTGATAACTAAACATCTACCATTACTAGAGACGTTGTGTGAAATTTAGTAAAAGTTCCTGTAGCGCAGTATTGAAGTTCGTAATTTCTTTTGTCATTCTACCAAAAGCTAATATTTTTATGTCTAAAAAAGATATTTTTAGATTAATTCTAAGTAATTGTATATTTAGGATATTCCTCTTGCAAAGGAGATCGTTAAATATTGCATTTGTTATTTTTATCCAAAAGTAATATATCTTTATAATAAATCAAAAAATGTAAATGCCTCATATTGTAAAATAAACTTCGAATGATGTTACATAACTTGTCATAAACTAAAAAGGCATTATGGATTATTCTGTTTTATTTTTAGTTTATATATATGTCAGTAATAATAAATTTCAAATTATGATCAAATGGATCAATATTTCATAAGTCACGCAATAATCATTGACTTAGAGAAGACGCTTGCAGGATTTAAGATACTTAATTCAAAAAATGTTATTAAAATTGTAGACTCTCATACACCTCAACTATCACTTTACAAATGTTAATCTTACCATACCAATTTGGGTTTTTAAGCTAACTTAAATCTAAACATTAAAAAAGTAATCCATTTCTGTTTCTGCCAGTTTTATTGAAGGTTCAATCCAACTAATATAAATAGCCAAGATGAGTTATAATAGTAATCATAACGAAAACATATCCAGTAAACATAATTAGACTTACATCTTATATTGTTGCTTCAAAATTACTTATTACAATCATTTTTTAAATTATACCGGTGAAATGTACTTGATAAAATATATATGAAAATATACATGATCTATGAAAACCTGACTTGGTATTCAAAGCCCAAAGTGAACCAAAAAAGGATTGAAATTGAATACATGTCACTTTTTAGTGACTAGTATTCTCTCTCTCTCTCAAGAAGTTTACCTCACATCTCTGTATCTAAATAAATATTTTGTACTGTAAAAAGTATTTCTTGTCTTTGCATTTTTTCGGCTTTTCTAGCTCACATAAAAATACTAAAGTTTGCACATATATATATATATATATATATATATATATGTAACAGTTCTTAAGAAGTAGTTTTAAATGCACTTTCATAATCCTCATAAAATAATTCCTCAAAAACGGTATTCGAAAGGTCAAGAAACGCTGGTATAAACGCATGACTTTGGATAGTAATAATAAAAACAAGTCATAAAAATTAAATAAATTAAAAATCAAGTTTCTATCTTGATTATTTCTTAATAATAATTAAAATTTTATGATATCTTGGGATAATAATAAAAACTTTATGATGCTGTAGGTTACTTTAATCTATGGCTTTATGAAACTAAACAAATCAACAGTAATGTACAACATTATGTACGTTAAGTTCAAGTAATATGCAGAATAAATTTTATCGAGACATCTGAGTTTTTTCTTTGTAATAATTAAGACTCTACGATATCCTCTTGTACTTTTTCTTACAACAGATGGTATTTATTTATAAAAAATACACATTTTATATCTGCGTTTGTTTGTTTTGAATAAAATTGAGATTTTTCGGATATATTTCTTCCACATTAATGTTCATTTTATTCGCATTTTTTGAAGTATAAAAGTTATTAACTAAAGTAACTATTTTAATAGGATCAGCTATAATCTCGACTAAAGCCTTTCAAAGGAATGAATGCATTTCAATCTCACAATTCGTTGCATAAATGGAAAGTTCGTTAACTTTTCCTTTTGTTCTTTCATTATTTTATTCTCTTTATATTTTTTCAGTAAAATCTAATATTAGCAATACAAATAAAAAAAAATTCAATTTCAGCCAACCCACTTGTATACTACAGTTATCAAATATGGAAAGTTTTCGTAATTATAAAGATTTCAGAACTTAAATTAATTTCTGAATATGCATTTAAATTAAACTGGGTTTTTTTTGCTTTTATGACTTCTTTTTCTATGTCAGCTTATTTTATTTGGCACCTATGTCATGTTATATTTAATTAACTTATTACTTTGGAAACAACGTTTTAATTGAGATGACTGAATATATGCTTAAGATATCCTTTTTTTCTTAAAAATAGTAAAAGTGTATATTATATTACAGTTTATTCGTGTTTATTAGTGAAAAAATGTCTAATTTAATGAAAACATTTCTCCTTTCTTACAGTTAGTACAAAAGAAAGATGAAAGAATGTTTGAAAGGAATATATATAGATGAAATAACGTAGAAAATTTCAAATAATTATGTTTACATTTTTTAAAAAAAAATGCAATTTCCCTCAATAAAATTTATTACAGAAATAATGATAAATAAATAACATGTGGATTGTTAAATATAATATAGGAGTACTACGAAATAAATTGCACTTCAGAACAAAATTGGCTACTAGCAACTGTGCTCAATGGATGAATGAATAATTAAAAGTAAAACCTGTAAAGCCTCTATCTTATTATGAAAAATAACTTTTTTGACCTTTTTCAATCACAAACGATTAAACTCCAAGGCATTGCTGTGAAAATACAATAAATCTCGGTTATCTCTGAGGTCTGTTCCACAACTTCCTAATCTAAATAGGAAATTTTTCATAATTTTCCAACTTGTTGCATAATCCTTCAAATGGAATAGCGATCCTTGTAAGTAATAGGTCAGGGTTTCGAGTGTATGTTGCAGCAAATAATTTCGTTCAACATCCTGGAATGCTATCCATTCAAAAATGCGTATGTTAAGGAGTTGGTTCCTGTTGACCTGCCGGAACGAAAAGCTTTCACTCTGCAATTTCATGTACGAATAGAAGAGGACAATTCACGACCAGGGAATATTTTGTGGACATACGAAGTCCATTTCCATCTCCAAGGCTTTCTCAATACTCAAAATTGAAGAATAAGAGTAATAGAGAATCCGTTCCAAATGCAACCATTGCCTCTTAACACTCAAAAGGTCACTGTGTGGTGCTGGTTTACGGTAAAATTAATCATTGGCTCTTTTTTTTTTTTTTGAGAAGATTGGTCCTTCGGGCGCTATTCGCTGTACAGTCAATGGATCTCGTTATGAATTTCTTTTGAACATCTAGCTCATTCCAGCAGTACAACCGAGCGGACGTGTGGATAGTACAACTCTTAAGCAAGATGATGCTCCTCCCTGCATTTCAAATCCAATAAAGCATATACTCAACATGCATTACGGAAATGACATAATTATTAGTCTCTATTTCCCAAAAGCTTGGCTGCCACGATCACCTGATCTGAATCCTTACGACTTCTGACTGTAGTGTTGCATAAAACATTTAGTATACGGAGCTATAATTGTGAGCTTAGAGGAATTAAAAACTCTCACTAGCAACAAATTCACAACATCACAAATAATATTCTACCATCAGTTGAGGAACATGATGTTTTCCTCTTTCAACTTGTGAAACAAAATGGTGTACAGCATAATGAACATTTATTTAACAAGTCGTAGTAGCTTATTCACGATTTCTCAAACACACAAAGTACGCATAAAAGATGACACTGATCCACAATGCAACCTTTGCTATTTCTTCGCAAACAACCCTTTGACTGCAGATGGCTACTAAACTAATCAAACTACCGTGGCCCCTTACTCGTTGGAAAAAAGGAAGTGATAAACATATTCGTCATTTGATTTAATGAATGTCTCATTGAAGTACTTAAAATTTTTTTAGTTTAATGATATTTTTCTATGCAACAATAATTTTTTGCCAACGAAGATCAACGACTTTCTCTAAATAATATTTTATGGAAAGATAGTTTGCACCAGTAATTTTATAAAGTATGACATTGATTATTAGACGGAATTTTTTCACACCTGTATTATTTATTAATTTGAGGATTTCAATAACACACACATTTTAATTATTTCTTTTTTTCTCAGCATTTTGAAGAGTTCTATAACATACATTCATCGCTTACGAACTTAAATTAGCTAAAAGAATTAAAAGAAATTTTCCTGATTTTTAAATTTGTAATTTAGTTAAGATCCCTTTTATTTTTTTCTTTAAAACGGAAATCTTTTTATTCTGTTCTATCTATTCTAATTCTTAGTGAATCCATGTTCATTTTTTGAAGTTGGTTTATGCAAATAAATTAAGAAATTAAGTGAACTGTGTCTTCTAATTTTGTATAAAATACAGTTTTCACATACATTCTTGAAAAGAAAAACAAGTTACGTGTTTATGGTCCACGGAAAGATACATAATTGCACTTTCTGTGATCGAAGCAGACGTTGCTTTAAACTTGGGATACATCGAGTCCGTGTTTCGGCTTAGTAATTAGTTTGTGAGTTAATTTGATTTTAAATTGAATTTAACAGGTCAATTGAAAAGTCCCCGGCCTGACACATAAATGGCGCTACTAGAATTAAATCCATATGTTTTTTAGTTAGCCCTAACCCTCAAAAGATGCGTGTATAAATTTGACGGTTGTCGGACCATTAGTTTGTGAATTATAGCATTTTGAGTGAAGCAACTTTTGTTATTGTGAAAAAAATGGATAAAAACGGAATTTCGCGTGTTGATAAAAAAAATTGCTTTTTGAAGGGAAAAAATACAGTTGAAGCAAACACTTGGCTTGATGCCGAGTTTCCGGACACTGTCCCAGGAAAATCAACCATCAAGGATTGGTATGCTAAGTTTAGACGTGGTGAAATGAGCACCGAAGACGGTGGACGCAGTGGACGCCCAAAAGAGGTTGTTACCGACGAAAACATTAAAAATATCCACAAAATGATTTTGAATGACCGTCAATTGAAATTGAATGAAATAGCAGACACTCTAAAGATATCAACTGAACGTGTACATCATATCATTCACGAATATTTGGGTATGAGAAAGCTCTGTGCAAAGTGGGTGCCGCGCGAGCTCACTTTTGACCAAAAACAACGACGAGTTGATGATTCGAAGCAGTGTTTGAAGATGATCAAGCGTAATACACCCGAGTTCTTCGATATGTTACAATATGTTACAATATGTTCGATATGTTACAATATGTTCGATATGTTACAATATGTTCGATATGTTACAATATGTTCGATATGTTACAATGGATGAAACATCATTTCACTCCGAAGTCCAATCGACAGTCATCCGAGTGGACTGCACACAATGAACCCGCTCCAAAGCGTGGGAAAACGCAACAGTCGGCTGGCAAGGTTATGGCGTCTGTATTTTGGGATGCGCATGGAATAATTTTCATTGACTACCTTGAAAAAGGAAGGATCATCAACAGCGACTATTACATAGCGTTATTGGACCGTTTGAAGGCGAAATCGCCAAAAAACGGCCGCATTTGAAGAAAAAGAAAGTGCTGCTTCACGAAGACAATGCACCGTGCCACAAGTCAGTGAAAACGATGGCAAAAATCCATGAATTGGGCTTCGAATTCATCCACCGTATTCTCCAGATCTGGCCCCCAGCGACTATTTCCTGTTCTCAGATCTCAAAAGAATGCTCGCTGGGAAGAAATTTTCGAAGAGGTGATCACCGAAACTGAGGCCTATTTTGAAGCAAAGGACAAATCGTACTACAAAATGGTATCGAAAAGTTGGAGGGTCGCTATAATCAGTGTATCACCTTTGAAGGGAATTATGTTGCATAAAAAAACTAATTTTGCCATAAAAATGTGTTTTACTATGGTAGGCCGGGACTTTTCAACTGAACTTTTATATCTCTACTTCTGATTTGTTGATTATTATATCACTCCTGTCAAGGCTTATTTTTGTTAAACTTCTCAAATTGAGTTTGAAATATATCTTGTTTAAATAAAAAGAACAATTCAATTCATAATAATTTTTGTTAATGTTTTCCTTCAAATCGTAAAGCTACTTGAGTAGATTAAATGTAAAATAAAGCACGAGTCTGATAATCTTATTTTCCTAAATTAAAATTTTTGCGATGTATTTTAAAATCAATTTTTTTTCTGTTTCGAACTTGTACATCAAGTAAAACTCTTAAAAGAACAAATAATAATATAAAAAACCAATCGTATACTATTCAAAAATCTTAAGTGCAATAATTAAGTAGTAATCTTTCTGATAGAAATGTCAGTAATTTAATGAGCTTAAATTTTTGAAAACTAACATTAATATAGCTGCTAATATTTCAGAATTTTTTAAGAATGGAGTAGATTTAATGAGTTTCTATTGATCTCAGAATTTTCAACAGTATCTGCGATAAATTCCCATTTAACCAATAATAATTTGTTCTCGAATGTCCCCAAAAGGCTCACGATAGATGGGTAACTAATTAATCCTAATTCTAAACATGACTCCTTTTTTTCGATTTTTAACTCTGATCAAAAGTGAATGAACCAGTCAGGGTTCAATTAAGCGTTTCTTTATCGATTACTCTGTCATTATTTAATCGTTGTAAGAATGTAATTATTTCTTTTCTCTAAATTATAAAATTGATAAGGAGAAGGAAAAGAGGGAATCTAGCTTAAGGGCATTAACGAATTTAAATGCTTATTAATGCTTTGAAATCTAATTTGTCTTAATATATAATATTCACAATTTTTCAATAATTAAAAGTAGATTTTATATGTTTTAAATTTTTTGTCATTGACTTCAAAGAAAGTGATGTTACAACTCAGATCAATTTAATATAAATTTTTCTATAAAATGATAAATTATTTATAAATGAATTTATAACATGCATATATTTCCCTACTAGTTGTAAAGTTCTATTATAAGTAATATCTCCTTAAAAACTATTTAGTTTTTCATAGAAAAGCAAATAAGTTCTTAAAGACAACTTGATAGTTTTTTGATAAAAATATTATAAATTTTTTACGTTTTACACTCTTTTACGTTTCTTTATGTGAATATAGTTGACACCTTCTATATACATATGTTGCATTATCTTTGCCCGTGTTTTACTTTTCTAAGAATATATTTTAAAAAAAATTATGAAATTTTGAAAATGCATTCTTATGTTTTTAGCTTAATAAGTTCTATGAAAAATAGTTTCGACAATTTCCGAAGCTTTACGAATTCTAATTCTACCTCAGTTTTTGAAATAATTTATTTATGTCTTTACCCCCTAAAATATATTTTTTCTTACTTTTCTATACCAAGAAAACATATTAGAAATTTTAACTTGATAAAATGTTGATATCATGCTCTAATTTGAATTTATATTATCAAATGTGAAGCAGCTTAAAACAAGGAAAATACATATTTTGAATCCTTTTTTGTAGGTTAAATAAAAATTTTATCATATATTTCTTGCTTGAGAATATTTTTCAAAACTTAGTCCATTATAAGTAATTAAAATAAATCCAATTCCATCTGTTTTGTTTCATTTTATTGAATGATTATTTCGCAATTTTTCAAACAAAACAATCTCTAATAGTGCGTAGAAAATTTGAACAAACCCGATATTTTATTATGCTCTAAGGTCTACTTCTAGTTTGCCAAATAAATAAAGATAAACTCACTTTTCTGTTTCAGTTCCAGTAACTAATAATTTTTTTAAAATTTATAGTTACTATATGATTTATAGTTACGAAACAAATTGACTTAAGAGTTAATTATGGGTTCCATTTCTCTTTTTGTAGCGTCAGACACATCTAAGAAAATACTTGGTGTTTCTTGTACATTCTTCATCGGAGAGAAAAAAATCTTTTCTCTCAGCCTGCTCAAAGAACTTAAGCCTTTAGAAAGAGAGAGAGAGAGAGAGAGCTTTTCAACTCTGACAATTAAAGTTAATATTATTTTTTATTTTTTAAGCCTTTTAAGAGACAATGCGCATTTTTAATGCATTTTTTTACAAATCACTTAATATAACAATCATATTTTGTTTCCAAATTTATAAGTATATATCAATGTCTTAAGAAACATATTTCCTTAACCTTAATTCTAAATTATATACGTAAATTTCAAAAATGATTTTAACGATAGTTTGTAAGAGAAATACTTAAATACTAAAATGCGTTAATTTTTAAAAAAATATTTTAAATTCAATTTATGAAAAATCACTCAGAAATAAAAACACTACATAGGAATAAAAAAAAGCCTTAAATGAAATATCTATTACATGTCTAAGTAGTGGTAAGGATATTATACTATAAAATACACTAAACATTACATATTGTATTTAATATTATATTATATTATATTATATTATATTATATTATATTATATTATATTATATTATATTATATTATATTATATTATATTATATTATATTATATTATATTATATTATATTATATTTTAAATTATGTAGTATATTGTATTGTATTATATTATGTATTAGTGCAACGGCAATGCTTCTCTATTGTTTATTTGAGTATATATAAGAACTAAATGCCTACAATTGAAGCTCGATGTCAATTCAAGTCTTCGATTTAAATGTTATACTGTACGTGATTACTCAATTTTTTGCTGTTTCATTGCTGTACCGTTTTTGATATATCTTTAATTCTTCATTTTTAATCAATAACTTTTTTATTAAGTGCACGTGAAAATGCAATTTTGTTGCATTTCATTCATTAACATTTTCTATACAATGTCTTGGGATAAAAAATCTTTTTTTTTTATTTTGTGGCAGTAAAATTAAGTATTTTTAAAATACTGAAGTATATTGATATTTGGGATGGATATATTAGCTTTTTATTCCACTTCTCTATCTTATTGAAAAAGAATGTAACTCACCAAATGAATATTATATGATTTTATGAGTATTGTATAAATATAATATATAGATAAAACGAACATTTTATCATTCAGTTTTTAGGCATTACTTGATATTATTTATATAATAAATCATTTTGCTGTAAATTATATAATACGAATAATTAATATTAAAATCTTATATATTAATTCTATAAATTACTAAAACCATAAAATTTTTATATAATAAAGTTAATTTTGCCTATCATCTACATTAAAATTGTTTTTAAGATTTTTCAAATGTTTTTTTATAAGAAAATATTTGAAATGTTTAAATTTGCATATATAAAATATTCAAAAACTGTTTGTTTTCAAATATTGCTTCATAAATAATGTATTCAAAGGTAAATACAACGCAATACTTTAAACAACACCTGTAAACTAATTATCCATGAAATTAAAATTACAGTAACAAAAGTATTCTGATCTTTCTCTGTTCTAACAACAAAATCTAGACCAAAACGTTTATCCAATATAGCTGGTGAAGCATGTTCTACTCTTGATAAAACTCTGCCATATTTGTCACCCAAATCAAATTTAATACAATTTTCTTTGTATTATTATTGTTTAACTTAAATTATCAAATTTTTCCTGTGACAGTCTAAGGTAAATAATCGCACCCTCAGTGGTCTGACAATATTAGAAAGCTTTTATTTGTTTATCACTTATATTATTTATGTTTAAATATCTTTTCCCTTAAAACATTTCACCAGAGAAATCATCTAAACTAGAGTCTTTCATTTCAAAATAAAACATCTTGAAAATAAGATTGCCACATAGACAAACATTTTTAAAAAAATTTATTTTTTTCACCAAAACACATATTTAAATATTCACTTCAAATAAGACATTATTTTAAGTGAATATGTATATATATATATATATATATATATATATATATATATACATATGTTTTATTATTTGATCATTTCAATAAAAGAACAACATATTTTTCGTTTGTAACCGAAATTATATATATATTAAAAACATTTCTAATAATCACATTCATTTTATCTCATTATAACACATATCGAAGCAAACATCGTTGAACTTCTTTTTTCAAATATATTTTAAATATCAAATCATGATCAATTTCAATTACATCTACACATAAACTTATTTTTTACCTAAGACTATTAAAAATATCATTATTTTCATGTACAATTATGTTCTAAAAGTAATGAGAAAAATCGTCTTAAAAATTATATTATTAGACAGACAATGAAATATACCTAATGATATTCAAAGTATAAATCTTAAGAATTAGTCCAGGGATGCTGCTATTGTTCAATGCATTGTGCTAACTTATTTCACAGGAGGTTTCGAATCTTTGTGGTCATGGCTTCTTGAGCATTTTTGACAGTGCTGAAATGATGTCCTCTTAGCTACATCTAAAGTTTATGGAACAGAAAGGAGTCACAAAGATCTGAGTCTGGACTGTCTGGTAGATGGGGAAACATAGTCTTGTTTTCATCGGATAGGTACTCTGTCACAACCAAAGTCGAGTGGAATCTAGAGTTGTCATGGTGGACGATCCAGCTGTCGACAATCTCTGAGTGGATATAGTTCACTTTTCCCCTTAAGCGTTTGAGCACTTCGGGGTAAAATTGTGAATTAACTATTTGCCCAGATCTAATAAATTCCTCGTGAACCACTCCTTCGGAGTTGAAGAGGATTCGTGAGTTAAGAGATTTTTCACCCATGATTTCTTCTACCGAGTTTTCTTTGATAGAGGCGAGTTTGGGATGAGTCATATCAATGGTGTCCACGTCCAACCCGCATGTCGTTTCCTATGTTCTGATTGCCGTTCTTACACGCATGGTGTCACTTGTAGACCTGGGATTGTAGAAAAACTTCCTCCGCTAAATTTAACATGTGCATACATTCACAACCACATTTAATCAATTTAACTCAAAAATTTATTGCATATCGTTTTTCAATACCTTGTTGCATCATGATACGATGAGTTCGCCCAATAACTCTCTATAAGGCCAATGCAGATATCCAGACATATCGAACCACCTTCTGACTATTGTAATATGTAACTGAAACTTTAATTCACCTGGAGCCACTAGCTGTTTTTTTTTTTTTTTTTTTTTTGGCTATGCGCCAGGAACGCAATAAAATTTTTCTCATTACTTTTGGGACAAACCTTGTTGATTGATCTCAAACCTTTGGGGTTAACATGCAAAATAAGATACGAAGATATAATTTTTTCAAAATCCCTATATTTATTAATTTTAATTTTAAAACAAACTTTTCTTAATTTTCTATCTGTCACTATATTAAATACCAGAACAAAACCAATTTATGGAAATTTACATAACTGACTTTTAAAACAACAATAATAATAGCAACAGCACTTTTTGCACGTTGAAATAGTTATAATATATAAGATGTTAAGAAGATATTAATAATCAAAACTTAAATACACATACATTATTTATCCACGTATTAATAAAATTCAGTATTATTTGCATTTTAAAGTGGGTTGAATTTAACTATATTATTTACCTTTATTACAACTTTACTTTTGTAAAAGAGTGAAATATTAGAGAATAGTCGAATTTTTTCCTTTTAAGTCAATTATCTTTCAAAGGAATGAAAAAGCTCTTAGAGTGGTTCTTGCACAGTTTCTGAATTATTCGAATCATCTTTTCGGTTAATGGAAAGTTACTTATTTTCACATTTACAAGATTTCTTTTCATAATTAGATTTCAAGTCAGATAATCAAATTGTGAGCATGCAGAATCGACACACATGTTTTTTTAAAATATTCAGCCAACATTGAGAAGTTCCATGAGGTTTTCTTCAGTTGTCAGTATAATTTAGTTGATAAACATTACACGCAACAAAGTTTGTTCTATATTACATTTCTTTAAAGAATAATTCGGACAGAAGTTCTTCATTCTTCTGTCTGGATGAAAGTTTCGATTAACTTTGGACATATATTCTCATAGATTTTAATGCCATGAAATGTTGTTAGAAGTTTTTAAAGGTGTGAAAATGGGCTCAGTAGGTGACTTTGGATTTGCTTCAAAGAAGGGTTTTTTTTTTCGCTCATCGAATTCCGGTCATGATAAAAATTACTCTACGCTAGATGATCATGGAAGATTCTTATCTGATGGGTAGTTGCGGTCTGCGAGTGGCAGCCAGTCTGCATAGAGCTAAGACCCTATCTACTCTTGAAATCATTCTTACCGAATCTTAATAGAGGAAATCAGGACATCTAATAATTATCATTCTATTTTAGCTTAAAATCTTTTATTGCGGTGAAGTTGAACCGGATTTGCAAACCACGGAAGCACACATATTTTGAGACCAAGGAGGGGCGGAGTGTTTTCCATAGGTATCAGGGAAGCGTAAAAAAATCAAAAGAGTATGACGTCCGATGTCAGCTTTTATACCCCAGAAAAGGGGAAAGTCCCAAATTTACAAAGTTACGAATGGCACTACGCGCGCACTAGTATCCCAAGCCTCTACTAACTGTAAACTCAGTAAAACTTCCCCATTTCTAAGACTCTTTTCTTCGCCGTGCTTCCGCTTAGCTAACCCGCACGTTACTGTTATCGTAATTTGCCTTTCATCCATTGAGATTTTAAATGTGAAATGCCTTCAAAAACGATCAAATTGGGCATCACACTGCTATTTTAAATACTGTATTATCCTTAATTGCAAGGAGTGAGTGTAAATTTTGGCAAATTAATATTTTATTAATATTAATTATTAATATTTATTAGTATTTTTAATATTTTTATTAATATTTTTTAATAATAAAAAACCATTATTAAAAATAGTAATAATGTATTCAAACATATTAATAACAATCAGATTTGTGCTATTTATATAGGTATGATTTTGATGATCTTTTTTTTAAAATCTATTCACATAGAGAATCTCATTAAAGCTCTGGAAGCGATTTAAAAGAAAATTCAAATTAATAAGGTTATAGCATATTACAAATTTAATTACTTCATTATATATGATAGTTTTAGAAGAAAATTATATATTTTTAAGAGTAGGACTTATAAGGCGATTAAAGGTATATAATAAAGTGTTCATGCAAATAATTGTTAAGTCAATAATTATTTACATTTTTATGAAGGTTATTTTATGATTATAATAGATTAAAAATGGTTTAGTATTTTGTTGACATTATTTTCTTTCAATTTAGTGATGAAGATAATAGTGTAAAATCTTTGTAATATTTATTTTATCCAAAGTATTTAAATTTACTGAAGCTAATATTATAATGTAAATAAAACAAAACATTTACATATTTTTTAATAATAGAAAACAAAATTTTATGTATTATTTATGAAGATAGATACCTTTTCTTCTTTAAGACTCAAAAAGTTCTCTTAAAAGTTCTTTAAGTGTAAATATTTTCAGGAATTTAATTTATAACCAACTCTTTCCTAATAATATACTGCTGTTTGTAGAAAATGCAACACCATGAAAGAATCATCAGAATCAAATGAAATTTAATGCAGAAACGACTTGTACTGATACAAATAAATGATGAAATTTTCAAAACAAAAGAAACAAATTAAGCGTCCGAAATCAGTATTTGGTGCAGCCACCATGCGCTGCAATAAGTGCTGCTATACGACGTGGCATGGAGTCAAACAGATGTTGAATATCTGCTTGAGGAAGAGAATTCCATATCGCTTGTATGCGCAACCAAAGTTCGTCTTTGGAAACTGCAGGACGCGGATCACGAGCGAGACGCCGACCAACCATATCCCACACGTGCTCAATAGGTGACATATCCGGTGAATAAGCAGGCCAAGGAAGAAGTTGCATGCGTTGTGCTGAACAGAAGTCTCGAACAGTCCGCGCAACATGTGGGCGTGCATTATCCTGCTGAAAGATAGCTCCAGGGATGCCTTGAAGGAAAGGAACGACTTCGGGCTGTAGCACTTCACGGACGTACCTGTTGCTATTGAGATTACCCTCAATTCGTATCAAATTGGATCGTCCATGATACGAAATCGCACCCCAGACCATAACTCCGGGTGTTCGACCACTATGTCATTCAATAATACACTCAGGAAGGCAGCGTTGACCGGCATAACGTCTAACACGAACACGGCCATCATGGGTCCACAAATTGAAGCGTGATTCATCTGAAAAGACAACTTGGTGCCAATCAGCTCGCCTGTCTCTGTGCTCAAGAGCCCACTGCCGACGCAGCCGTCGATGATTCGCCGTGAGGGGAATCCTGTATAAAGGCACCCTTGCACGCAATCCACGGCGCAGCAGACGACGACGAATTGACGAAGCCGACAATTGTACACCTGTAGCAGTAGACCAACGTGCTGCCAGCTGCCTGGAGGAAGCTGTGCGATCATTCACCGCCATGCGGAGCAGGTGTCGATCATCGCGCTCTGACGTCACCTTCTGTCGTCCAGTGCCTGTTTTTCGAGTTGTTCGGTGCTCGTCGGTCCACTGCTTCCAAACTCGCATCACTGTGGAACTGTTCCGCTGCATACGAGCTGCTATTGCGCGATAGGAAAATCCTCCTTCTCGAAGGCCGATTATCCTCCCTCGTTCAAACTCCGTAAGTTGCTTGAATTTCTTATTCTTCCGTCGTGGAGGCATACTCAGGTCTCACTAAACGTTTGCCACTAACAAATAATCATAGACTTTTTTCAACGTCCCGCTACAGCACTTTATTTATACGCTTTCAGCATCAATTCAGAGGGCACTGCGCGCGCCGCGCACGCGCGATGGCTCTGAAACTTTATTAATTTGCATAATATCCTATAATTGACATTTGCTGCGAATTTCATTTGATTCTGATGATTCCTTCATGGTGTTGCATTTTCTACAAACAGCAGTTTACAATAGTGTCTAAAACATATTTCCTAATAATACAATAGTGTCTAAAACATATTTCCTAATAATACAATAGTGTCTA
>BMAW01056371.1:740000-835961 GCA_019974015.1 Nephila pilipes
TACAATAGTGTCTAAAACATATTTCCTAATAATACAATAGTGTCTAAAACATATTTCCTAATAATACAATAGGAGATTTATAATAGCATGGACAAATTAAGGAAATTTGTTTCGATTCTAATTTTCTAATGAAATTTTTAAAGAGAAACTTAAAATATAATAATTATAACTTTCAGTTTTTTTTCTGGTATGAAAGTACTCTTTTATTTCATGTTTTTATATTTTTATATCTGTATATTTTGTTTTGATTAAAAATTTTTTTTTCCTTTTATGCTAGTTTGTAATCTTAAAAAATTAGTATTTTCGTAATATAATTTTTTTCACTGAAATATAGCATTGTTTCATTTCATTTTAAAGATGGTAAATTATTTCCAGAGATACGTTAACATTTTTGTTGTTGTAGGTATTTGTAAGTTTTTTCATCTTTTTTAACCTGTTTTCTTAAATTTTGGATGTTCTTTCTTTTTTTTGTTTAATGTTTGAGTTTTTCTATTTCTTCATATATTTTTGGTTTCGTATAATCTCATTTTGTCTTTTAGCTTTGTGGTAACTTTCAAATTTTTATGTTAATTCTATATTTTTTTATATAACACTTTTCTATAGGTAAAGTTTAAGCCTGTAAAACTCTTAAGACCTGCAAATCTACCATAAGCCAGATCAAGAATTTATAAATTTTTAATTCATTATCTCTTATGGTTTATTTCACTCATTTGCTTCAATTTTTTTCATGCTTTGGCTTAAACTTTTACATATTTAGCGGTTTATCTTTTTGGTAATCATTTTGTTTCCTTTCAATTATTTTTTTTTCATTTATTTCGTCATATATTTTTCTTATTTTCCTGGATGTTTTGCAATAAAAATATGTATTCATATTTCTGCTTCTATAAAGTAAAAAAGAATTGTATGTATTTGTATTCACTGAAATTTCAGGAATTTTTTTTCCTTCACTTTTGTTTCAATGGTTTTTAATGCATATAAACTAATTTGTTATCTTTATAGAAATATTATAGAAATATCAAATAGTTAAGAAATGTTTAAAGTTCCTCATGGAAAAGAAATTTACTCAAAATATAGCGCTAAGATTTTGAAAATCTTTTTATATTTTATAGATATTAAAGTATAATTTAATTTTCTTCTTGTTAATTTTAAAAAAAGTTAGATTAATGGTTTTTTATTACATTTGATGTTTCAAAAATTTATTTAGGGTTTTAACTTTTTTAAAAAATAACACTAATTGGGAATTTTTGATCATTAACATATTTGTAAACACGTCCCACTGTCTTTACCCAGTGACATTATTAAAAAGCATTATTTCCTTTTAGTTTATTATTACTAACTTTTAAAAGTTTCAGTTTCTTCCTCCCTGTCTTATGAGGTCTCTTTTGAGTACTTTTTTAGTATCTTTTATTATTGGTTAAATTTTCGTAATTGTTAACTATTTTTAATAAATCTACATTTATAAGTTATTATTTATATTGGCATTTTATTTTACATTCCTTCTATATTTATATTATAGTACTTATTTTTAAATTTGTATATTTTCTGGCTTTCTGTTTTGCTTAATATTTTTTTGTGCATATGAGCTTTACTTATATATATATCTCTGTGTGCGTGTAAGAATGGAAATAAATATTAAGAATATTTAGATATAACTTTAATTCATCAAAATCATTCTTAATTACAGATAGTAACCTAAAAACTAATTAAAAAAAATATTAAAAATAAAATACTACAAAAATATTACAGAATAAATTGATTAAACATTTTTATTATCAAAATAACCATCGAATAACATTAAAAATTCTGTTCTAAATTAAAATCATTTTAACCTTTTGAAGACGGCGGGTTTTGTGAGGAAAAGGCCCTTAAAGACGGCGCCTTAGGCGATGTTTACTTCCCCCTTTTTTATCGCTCATGGATGGCACCATACATAGGCATACAAAAGAAGCAAGATAATTGCTGCTGTCCGCAGTCAATGGGGATGTTCGCGGCTTAGAAAGTCCCTAAATACAAAGAGTCTCCCTTTCTTAGGGAAACATATTTTCTTGGAGATCTCAATTACGATTTCAGTACAAGAAAATTTGAGAAATTTATTTATTTTATTTTTTTAAAAAAGAAATTATTTCCTAACAATTTAAGCTGCTTTTCACCTAGATTTCCTTTTTCAATATTATTAAGAGCATTGAGAGAAATAGCACAAAACAATGATGATAATATAAAACATTGCATAAAAAAATGAAACGCTTATTTCATTGTAGACAAAGGTACACACAATAAACTAACCAAATTTAATTGATATTATTCAAGTAAAATTTATTTATATTTTGATTTTCAGTAAATTTTTTTAAAATAGATATAAAATATTTTAAATTTATTTTTAATTCTTTTAAATGCAGGAATTTGATACACACCTGGTATTAAAACTTAAAATAATCAAATTAGAAATAAGAAGAAAATAATATGATACTTCATAAATTGCACGTAATTATAATCAGTAATACAAAATAAAATAAAAAGCAAAATTGCTGATCCTGTCTCTTGATGTTATAATGTAAAATTCAGACTTTCTCAAATCGATAATGAAGTTAGTTTAAAAGCTCTTATAAGTATTCACAGCATTTGTATAACAATAGACATATCATCATAAATAAACTATGCTCTTTTGGAAACTTCATTATTACTTAATTTATAATTGTTTTTCTCTTTTAGAACATGCCAGAGAAATCTTAAAAATTTAAACACTCTTAAGAATTTTCTTATATATCTTCCATGAAGGAATGATACATTTGATGTATAATTGTCATTTTTTATTGTTCCATAATCCATTATACTGTGATACATTAATATTTATAATATTGAATGAATCCTAAGATTAAGTCTAAATTTTATTAACAAGCATTTTTCAAAAATGAAAACTTTATTTTTCTTTGATCTAATTCTTCCTATATATGCTGAAAATTATGATAAAATATTCACTATGGCAAATAAATGAGATGAATAAAAAGCAAAACCATTAAAAAAAAGGTGTTTCGCATTATGCTCTAAAATGTGAGTATCCTAAGGCTATAAATGTTGGCCTTTGTTAAATAGTGCCACATTGTAGTTTCCACATGTTTTGACGGTTAGGTCAAACAAAAGGTGACGATTAGGTGTTCCATCATGTAGCAGAGCTGATACGCATTAAATCAAAATCCTTACGTTGCCGCGGTGTGGAAGTTAGATGTGGACGCTCTAGCTCGGCTATCGTTCTCGTTACTTGTTTAAATTACGAGGACCGTCTTATTACTTTGTCCCTTATGTTACTTGTAAATGAAATATTAATAATTTATCAGTTTACCTACGTGTTCCTAAAAATAAAATCTTTAAATGCACATAAGAAATTTAAAATTATTTTTTTCCCAATAGTAATAAATGTTTCAATTAGTAAAAAAGAGGAAATGCTTTGAATTTTTAAAATACTTCTAGTAAAACGCAAACAATAAGCTGATATCGAAGACAAAATATTATGACTGCAAACATTTTTAAGTTGCCGAGGAGCTTCATGTATCTCGGTAATCTTGTTTATATAAAAGGAATATATGATTCTTATTTGTACTTAATTGTTTTGCAAGTAATGACAACATACTGGAGCTTCTTACCTTTTTTTCACTTTTCGTACAAAAAGTTATATTCTTAACCTTTAGATAATCCTTACTTTTTGTTTAAAATTTTAAAAGAATTGCATAATATTGTTTTAATTCTAAGATTACTGCTCTGATTTTTGTGCGATAATAAACTGATTTTTGTGTGTGATTTTGTGCATATGATAGAGCCAAAGCCAATACATTCCTACGAAGACAACTCTTTCGATCAACATTCAAAATAATTACAAAAACCTTTCCTTCTCAACGCACAGACTCCTCAATCGGTTTAGAAAAAACTGACAACAATTTTTCTTTACTTTCTTCAAAACGAAGGAAAACTTTAGCTTCAAATATCGTTTTTTCCCTCCTCCCCCCACTTCGTCTGGACAGTCCCCTAAGTTACTGGGTCCTTTTTACATTATCTCTCAAAATCTAACATAATATCAGTTCACTGAACGGTTATTTTCAGTTTCCCGATAACGTTCGCAAAGTAGAAGGCCTTCTTTTAAGTTCGTCGGCATATTTTCTATTTATCCTATGTCCGACAATGTAACAGAAAAGGAAATCACTTTCTAAAGCTTTATTACGGCAATAAGAGGAAGAACCACGGAAGAATAGTTTTCCGGCTACATGAAAGCAACCTTGAAGATTTACAAGAAGGCAGATGTGCATTTCTAAGTTTTATTACACCAAAAAGGCATATGATAATCAATAATGACCAAAACCTGAAAGAATCAACAATAATCAAGAGGGAGAAGCATTCTTTGTCGATATGAAAGCTTTTACAACTTGTTTTTCATGCTCATTTACAAGAGCTATTTGATTCTCTATTCAGAGTTTCAAACGTTCGGGTGCCTTAGAACGCACCCGAACATTCCTTTCTTTGTACTATCGTACATAAAAAGTGTGACTCATGAATAAATAGGCGAGAGAAAAAAAAGAAAACGAACAATTTTTTTTTATTTCAATGTAACTATCTGTTAGATTCTGATTACATTTATTTTTCAAATATATTTTAGAGTATTTTGCAAATTTTATCGTAATTATTATTATTAAAGAAACTTATTATATTTTTTTTAAAAAAAAAAAAACTTCTTTTAAGTTTCGAAAAATCAGGAAATCCATCACTGTAGAACTTTTAAAGTATAATATATAACAAAAGCAAAAATTTTATTCTTGCTTCTAAGGTTTTTGTATAAATCGGGGAATTTTTCTTATGCTAAAGAATTTGTAATATTCGTCTCCTATAAATTTGAAAGAAAAAATATCGGAATTAATAGTTTTTGTTTCGAAGACTCAACTTTTATACATCAATTGTCAAAATAAAAAAATGTCGGAAATAGTTTCTTGCTTTTATAAATTCGAAAGACTACAATGTACAGTTTTAAAAATCTATAACAAATATTTTTGTAATTTTTTTTGTTGCAAATATTTTTTTCTTTTTTTGTTGTTTATACACGATTAAAAAAAAGTGTGTTTTTTTTTTGATGTTTCGATATAAAATTCTTAAAAACTGTTTTTCAATAAGCATAACTTAAGATAACAATAAAAATATGCTTCTGTACAGCAATACATTGTGTAATTATGCACAAATTTTCATCAAAAACAGAATGCAAAAATTGCTTCAAATTCTCCACAAATATATTTTAAGTAGTTTTACAGGTATAAAAGTTAATAAAAATGTAGAACTGAGGTATTTTTAAATCTGCAAAATGCATAGCAATACGTGTATTAGTAAAAAAACATTCATTATGAAAATATGTAATTATATTCTTTAGAATGAAAAAAATAAAATAAAAATCATAAAAAAAATCACCACTTAAAGTTATAACACTTTTTTGAATAAACTTTGGAAATAAAATTTTTGTGTAACATATATTTCTTAGTAATATTTATATATATTATTATTTGAATAACAAAGTAAAGTGGAACCTTTTAATAATAAAGTGGAACTAGAAATTAAAAATTTATTTCCAAATATTTAAATATTGTTTAAGTTCAACATATTAATCCAATAATTTCATTACAGCGGCTCCTTTTATCACATTATTTCCTGTAAAAGGTAAAATTGTCGCTTTATGGGTTATTTGTGGGTCGTTCCAGATTTTTTTTATTTTGTTCTTTGGAGACAACCTCTCGACTCAAATTTAAAGATTGATCTAAATCATCTTCCTCATTTTCTAACTCACAATCAGAATCAGAATCATCAAAAATTTCGTCTCTAAATCAGCTAAAATATTCTGAATCTCTTCCGTGGTAAGTTCTCTTTTACGTTTAGGCATTTTTTTTTTAAAAAAATCAAATTAATTTAAAATGAAATGATTAAGTAATCGAGATGACAAAATCACTTACAAAAATAACTATGCACTCACCGCTAGTGAGAATTTGAGTATGAAGGAAAAAAGAGGGATTTTTAGGTAAGGGTGAAAGAGGAAACTCCACCCCCCCTTCCTTCTGAATACAAAAGAAACCGGTCAAGCAGATGATGTTCCGGGGCTATAATAGGCCTCATGCTGATTCGAAAGCTGTTTACAGGGGAAAGCACGGCTTGGCCGCTACATCGGTCTGCGCCGGCTTTTAAGGGTATATTCCTTTTGGCCTGTAGATCGGCCAGCCGTACTCAAAAGGTTAAGTTATAATGAAAACAAAGCCATAAGTTTACTGAAATGCAAATTATACATAACGATTTTAATTAAAATATATATAAATCCTTAATTAAAATTAACAACCTAGTCATATACAAAGCTACTCTAAACATAGCAAATATCAATAGAAAACAAAATAATTAATCAAGAACAAAAATAAATGTAATGTAATGTAAATATTTTGCTATATTTTGGAATAGGAAACAAATGTTCAATTCAATTTTATGTATCCAAGAGAAGAGAGAAGAAGATCTCCTAAAAGAATCTCAAACACTCACCCTACGAGCAATCCAAAAAACAAAATGGTACATATGAAATATAGATATCATAAAATCTATAAATTACTCATCCCTTTATTCTTCTTTAAAAGAATTTCTATTAAATTCTTTAACAGAACATACCTCAGAAACATAGCAATTTAAGCCCTAGAAAAATGCTCTTCAATCAGAAATAACCTCCTGTTACACAGACCATGAAAAACTTTTTTCTCTTAAATTATTTTCATTAAGATTCTCTTAATTCCCAAACCCTCTACTTCCAAAATCCCAAAGTACTCATTGTACCACCCTCTCTAAATAGGAGTCATTCCAATCAACCAATCAGAAAGCTCTCTCTCGGCTCTGCCGACAAGAAAGTCTTCCGATCACAATACCTACCAGACTGAACAAACAAACAGGATCTATACCTTTCCTCCACAACCATCAAAATTGTTGGATGTATTGATACTTTATATTTAATAGCTTCTCTAAAATTGATTTTAACTCACTCCTGAGCAACAGCAGAAACAAAGTTCAGTTTGTATAGCAAAATATTTCCAGCCAGATGGAGGATAAAAACCAGAGAAGGTTAAGAGCCCCAAGAAACATATCAACAAATTCAAAATTACATTGTTCTTACAAGAATAAAATAATGATAGTCAAAATTTCAAAAACGAATGGAATTTCAAATTCCAAATAAAAAAAGTAATTAAATAAGTATAAAAATCAAAGTAAATAACCTTAACCTTAAAAATAATTTATACCCACTAATACTCATTTAAAAATATTTTTTCAAAACCTTTCCCTCAACCAAGTTTTTGTGCTCATCTCATTCCTATATATGGCGCAATATAGCCTTAATACAATCATCAAACTATTGATTAATTGATTGCTTGAAACTAGAAAATTTTTTAAAATGTACTTTTCCAAAAAAAACCTTTTTTTTTATTATTTAAAAAAAACAGGTAATATTTTTAAATTTAATACATTTTGTAACAAATAAACTAACTGAAATCGGTGAGACCAAGGCTATACAAATTTTAAAAAAAGGTACTGTTCTAATAATTTGCCTCTCCATCTGGAGTCTAAAGTTGAAATTAATATTAGTTTTTTATAAACAAAACCAAAATATTAAGAAAATATTATAGAAGAATCCATTACAGAAAGTAGCAGATTTTTACCTCTTTATATATATATATATATATATATCTTTTATTTTTTAAAAGTTTATTAAAAGTCTGAATCATTTTTAAAAATTTAGTAATAAAATGTGCAGGGTTATTTTCTTTAATTCAACTAGTGACAAACTTCTTAAAAATAATATTCTTTTATTTTATTACAAATTACTAAATTATTATCCCTTATATTATGATTAATAATACTTTTTCTAACAGTAGAAATATATAATTAGTTACTCAAATATCTGTAATTTTCAATTTTATGTCTGAATATTCTGTTTCGAATTTTCTATTGTTAGTTTCAATTAGATTTAAATATAAGTACATAGGATAAAAAGATAAATTAGGTTTATTTTCAGAACAGTTTATGTATATATATAATTTTCTGATTTCACATAAGTTATTTTGCTAGGTATTACCCATTTAAATTTTAAATTTCTTTAAATGATTTTTTTTTACTTTTTTAGACTTTTCGTTGCTATTTAATTATTCTGCTATCTTTTAGTATTGTTAGTTTTAAGTGTATATATAGTATATATATTTGTATGTGTAAGATATATATATAAGACTTTTTTAGACTTTTCGTTGCTATTTAATTATTTTGCTATCTTTTAGTGTTAGTTTTAAGTGTATATATATTTGTATGTGTAAGATATATATATATAAGACTTTTTTAGACTTTTCGTTGTTATTTAATTATTCTGTTATCTCTTAGTGTTGTTAGTCTTAAGTGTATATATATATATATATATATATATATATATATAAGTAATTAATTTTTTTCTATTTACGATTATATGTAAAGTAAATAATAACAAGTAATTAATGGTCTCTTCAGTTCTATGTAGTAAAATTATATCAGCTGCATTTTACCAGAAGGCTTACT
Source organism: Nephila pilipes (assembly GCA_019974015.1). Classification (NCBI taxonomy): domain Eukaryota; kingdom Metazoa; phylum Arthropoda; class Arachnida; order Araneae; family Nephilidae; genus Nephila; species Nephila pilipes. The sequence goes on from BMAW01056371.1 coordinate 748,590, forward strand.
TAATATATGTAAAAAGAAGATCAACATTAGTAGTATTCATTTGAAAAAAAAATATGAATAATTGCCAAAGATCTGATTTTTTTATAAAATTCACGCATTCTGGAAAATGACTTTAATGCTGCTCATTAAAAGTGACGTTAAGTCATTTCATTTCAATAAATAATGTGTCTTTTATTTTTGTGCTTATAATTCTAAGAACTCTTCAACAGGGATTAATAATTCCTTCGATAACTTTTATTTTCAAAAATCATGTAGATAACTCTACGAATACCTGTTTCAACACACACACACACAAATTATGATTAAAATGTACTTTGTAGTACATTTAATTTTTATGCCACTGGCTGTAATATTTGCATACTCTCAGCAAGATTTAATTTGCCGTCTTAAAATAAGCTTTTGTTTATAAATATTCTCGACCTACAGAAACAAAAAAAAAGACAATAGATACCCGCATTATATATAATGGGCGAAAATTCCTATGCAAAACACGGAGAATTAACCATTAAAACTCCGAAAGCACAGTGCATAATAACTAATTTCTGAAATTTTCCTGTCTCTGACTTCTTCCCAGAATTAATATTGAATGTTTTATTCATTAAATGCGCAAGATCGCCTGCATTTTCAATCTCTCCGTCAGAAGTGTAACAGGAAGCTATTTAAATTGAAGACTCGGCAAAACCCACTAAGAACTACAAAAATGACAGCTATGTGTGGTATGCCCATTACGAAAAGGAATAACTCACTCGCCGCACAGTAGCTTTGTTCTATGGTTCATTTGGAATGGCTGCCTGCGTAGAAGGAAGTTATTTATTTGAAATACTTCACGAAAACCTCAATGTTTGCACTCCCTTCTTTTAAATGGGATGCTTCAAAAGTACTAATTACCTTGGAATCTGCCTTAAACGTTAACGTCTCGCATCTTCTGTCTAATTAAACATGCATTAAGCGTGCCGTTAGCTAAATACTAAATCAAGTCTTCCAGATTAAATTTCAGTTAATTTTTTTACCCCCCGAGAGCTATTTTCATCTGTTATTGTCTAGAGCTCGTTATATAATAATCATGAAGCAAAAGTATACTCACTTCAACTGACATAATTAACATTTAAGGAAAGAATATTCAGTTAATCTTAGAGTTGCTAAAAGACGGAAAAAATGTGTGTTTGAGTTATTTACAGCAGGTAAGTGTAACGACTACTTTCCATGCTTTGTTGATTACTCTGCTTTTTTTTTATTTTCGATCTTTAAGAGTAATACTTCTTATACTAATTAATGGTGGTCTTATATTGTTTGTCTTCTGTGGCTTTAGGCGTGATAAAAATTAACTTGAATTTCATTTGTGTGTTTGTAATAATAAATTATGAATAACTTGGATTTAATATTTATGAATTTTGAGCATTCTGAAAATAAAGTTTAAAGTTCCAATGACTTAAATTAGCATTAAAAATATACAAAATGGAGAGTCAAGTTATTTTACTTATATATAGTTTTTTATTCGTCATTTAAATAACTCTTTATTTATTACTATTCTTCACACACATGAAAAAGTCCAAAATTAGGTACAATGCATTTCTAAATTATTATACTCGTATTTATTATTATTGTTTTGACTATCACTGCATATAGAATAATTTTTTTTACATTCATTTCATCAAAATAAATAATTTTTTATTAAGTATTAAATCTTGAATTCCTTGCAACAATTTTGAAAAATTTCATTTTGAACTCTTTAAATTCGTATTAAAACACAAATATCTTTCCCTCTCTCTCTCTCTCTCTCTCTCTCTCTGCGTTCTCTATCATAACACTTGCTTTAAAATCTATGAGATCTTTATTACTAAGCAAAACGGAGTAAAAATACTCTAATAGATTTGATTTTAATTTAGTTTTTATGAACTTAGCACTAGAAGGAACACGAGGGCTATTGGCGACGAACCTCGTAACTTAATATTCTAATTGAATGTACAGTAATTCGATGCTGACAATGTTCCAGCCTTTTCCACAAATTCCAAAACTAAAAAAGATTAATAGTTAGTTGAAACATAAACTGTACAATCATATATACAAAAGAATTTACGCAAAATGCATTACGTAAATGCATCATTGTAACGTGCAAAATATTTTGTGTTAATTATACTCGATAAATTCCTTCCTTCCTTGCTAATTTCATAGCTCAAATGGATTTTTCCCATCCAAGAAAATAACATTTTATTCAAATATCATTATTATTCATAGAACTTAACAGCTCGATAAAAAATTGCTTAGATTTAAATATTTTCTATTACATATGTAATCTGATTTAAAGCAAGTAAATGAATGTAGAGTATCTACATGTCAGAAATTTAATGAAGAAGATTAAAATCATATTAATTAAAAGTACTGATAAGAAAAAATAACTTCTTAACTTAATTCTTGAATTTAACTACGTATTATGAGTGTCGCGTTATGACCAGATTACAAATTCATAACAAATTTCATTGTCTGTAAAAATAAGTACGACTGTTACTTCTGTAAAATTATTATTCGATAAATGTATGGAACCAATATGTTATTGAAATTCCTAAAATTCACGTGCAATTATGGCTTCGGAATCATCTATGCATGTCATTTATGTTTCGTAACATATAAAAAGGAAAAATCGTATTTTCTGAAAAATTGGATCTAATGAATTAAGAATTTGATCCAAATGAATTTCTGAATTTAATGCAATGGAGTTTAAGAAGTTATAGATTTAATTATTGTTTAAATGCCACATGATATTTATGTATTATTTAAAATGCCACATATACTTTTCTAAATGCACATTCATTTGTTGTAGAAGTATGCAATCAATCTGTATAATTCACTATAAGATATGGCAACATGACAAAACGAAGTATACCATTTGTTTCAGAGCACATATGTCAAATTTTCTTCAAAACCCCTTTAAAAAAATAAAATAAAATTACTTATTCAATTTCAAGTTAAAATTACAAGAACATTCAGTAAATGAGAGATCACAACTTTTATATTCATGAATGTTTTATATGCTTTACATACCAAAAGGCATAATTAAGAATAAAATTTTTTAAATAATAATCATAAATTCACTTCCTTAGACACTCTTTTACTTGTCTATTGGGACAAACTAATATCTGTTTGAATATAATTTTTTTGTTATTGTTATCAAATAAAATATATTCACTGGAATCTGTTCTTAATCATTATATCTTCTGATTAAAGACTTTTTTTTTTAATGAAAATTTTCTGTGCAACAAATTCGGAATACTGATTTTAAGATTTTCATCACAATACAGCAACTAATAGAATATTATCACGAACATGCGGCCTCTTAAACGCTCCCTCGTATAATAACGCTTCCCATAATAAAGTCCCATATCCAACGTCGAGCAATCTGCCTAGCTCCAGGTATCTGCCTAGTGTATGTGTATGTGACTGTCTTTGTGTTTCAATAGCTAACATAAACTGCGACCTTCTAGTAGAAAGCAAATAGTACTTACCTTTACTCGGGGAGGAGAATATCTCTTGAGAGGTTCGAAATGTTGCTGGCATCGCTGGATAATAAAGCCTCTTTTCAAACTGGAGGTATCTATGTATGTATTAACCCCTGTAAGTTTGGACTTCACCAAATATACAAGGTTATATGTTTCTTGTTGCAATATATGAACCTAACAGAATGCAAAGCTGAAGTAAGTGTTAATGAAATTTCTAAATTATACTGCAGGAACATAGAGACTTTCTCAGTTTGGTTTCTAAAGAAAACTGGAATTATGTTGACGAGGCAAAACTTAAGTCTTGTTAGCATCAAAGTGCTTATATTTTAATTTAATTCGCATTATTCTGACTTTAAAGCTATAGCTCGAAAATTGAGACTTTGGAGAGTAACTTGATAAAATTATTTGAATTAAAGTAGTATTTATTTCAAAAAATAGTTTTATCCTCATTAAGCTGATAAAATAAAAATGATAAATAGATTTAAATGATAAATGAGAAGTTTTTTTCCTTTCAAAAAATCCTTTCACAACTAAAACCAGCCTTTTCCTTGTATTTATTTACAGGTAACGAGAGTAAAATTCTAAACTGGAAATGAGAAATTTAAAACAAAGATTACTATAAATTAAATATTTTACATAAGAGAAAACCAATTAATTGAAATAAATTTCCTTGATTCTGCATTATTGATAATTATTGATGATACACATCCATCCACACAGGTTATCCTTTTTTTTTGTGCGAACACTTATACTACTGAATGTCAGAAATTTATTTAAACTAAACTTATGTTCTAATATTTTATATTAACCAAGCAAAATCTGATAATTTCTTTACAAAATCAAACAGTTCTCTCGCAATCGTAAATCTGATAAGTATATAGCCAAGGAATTATTAATACTATTCATAACCAAATACTTAAGAATGTCAACGGCTTCTTACTGCAATTCCACAAAATCTGTTAACAATTTTATAACCCAAAGGCAATCATAAACTTGAATAGACTGATTGTACATTTATTAAATTATTCTCAAAATATGGCAATGCTTACTTACATATAATATATATTAGTTTTTCGTTTAATATTTGCAATTCAATAAGTCATTTCTCTAACGATAGAATTAATTATTTTGTTAAAGATGATATTTGTTTTAATAATATATTGCCGAATTAAAATAGAATTAAAAATGAAAAGTTATCCTTCGCTAGGAGTGGGAATTTCTAAAATAAATTAGGAAAAATCTGCTAATATGAAGATATTCTGCTTTCGTTATTTTCTAATTAGAACTCATGATCGTTATTTCAAAGAATTCTGAATCCCATTTTGTGTTATGTAAGCCAGCGAATTAAAATGCTTAAATAAATCTATTTCAAATTTAGTTCAGAACCTATTCGAACTTTATAAACTACATTTATAGTAAATATAAAATAATTATAAGCAAGTTAAATCTCATCAAACGTGAAAGATTGTAGGACACAATTATAAAGTGAACCACAAAAGAATAAAATTCAAATTAATGTAAAATGTTTCTTTGTTTAAGAGTTTTAGAATGATAGGTTTTAAAAATTTTGTTAATAACATACGAAAATATTTATTTATACGAATCACCGTTAAAACTTATATTACTGTTTATTGAACTAAGACATGACTTTGAAACGGAAGTGACGAAGAAATCTAAATCTAGTGTGTACCGTTTATTTCAGCAGATAAGATGAGGTAGAACTATTCGGCAAAATTCTACAGATTTAGCATATATCTGTCATATAAAATGATTCCCAAACTAGCAATTGTTAATGAATTTAGTTAAGATCTGCGGTCATTATCCGGAACAAATTTTATTTTCCCACACCTGGCAGCACTGCCTATTGAAACACGTACCGAATCACAAACTCACATGTATCTCTACACTCATATGTACCTCTAACACACTCACATGTATCTACACACTTATTGGCCATAGTAGATTAGTAATAATAATTACGAACTCTAAGCTGGTTTTGTTCTAAGCGAGTCTTTGAGTCGAGTTTTGATGCTACTTAAGACCCACCATGAAGTGGGGCTGATGCCTGCTAAATCTGCTTAGGTTCCAAGTCCTCCCGTTTACATGGTGGGAAAGTTTAGAGAGGGAGGTGCCAGCTCAGGTGTCGTCCTCATCATATAGCCAAGACTCAAATTTACGAAGTCCTTCACCAATACCTTCAAGTGGCTTCTAAGTAAAACGTTAATAAACAGTCAATGAAATCAATCAATTAACTTACAAATTTATATTCTTGCCCCTGGCAGCATTAACTACAAAAACACATGCCGAATCATGAACTTACAAAAATTCAAATTTTTTTAAAAAGGTTTGGGATTTCTAATATTATGGTCAACAATGAAGATAATTTGTTATAAAGATTCTGATAATTAAGCGAAAATCGAGTCGCTAGGTAAGTACATAATGGGACTCATATTACAAGCTACTCAATAACGAAAGAGGGGATGTACTTGAAGAGCTATATGCCTTACAAGAGTAGTGTGAGAAATTGGAAAGATTTGAATTATACTGGAACTAGATTTGTTTTGTTTTTGAAACGAGTTATTATTTTTTTGAATTTGAATTTAACTTTTTTGTATCTGACTCAAAAGATGACCCCAGATTTTGGGGGCTTTTTATGATAGTTCAACTATCATCTTATTCGTGAAATTACTTATATATATATATATATATATATATATATATATACAAGAGGGATGTTCCGAAAGTAAGTTTCGTCATTTTGTTTCCCAATAAAAATTTGTAGATTCCCCAAAAAATAATCCATGTCGTCATGAACAAAACATCTTCGACATATTCTTAATTGAGATGAAGGCATTTGTGGTAACATACAACCAGTTTGAAGAAATCATTCTGGTAAAACTTGATATCCTGCGATGCAAGAAATTGTCGCACAGCCTGCTTCCTCTCAGCATTGTTTTGGATTGGCCTGCTCACGACAAATACGTAGTGTGGACGCCACGTCTGACACCGGTATGGGTTTATCCTTTAATCCCTGTCCTCTAGCAGTATTGTTTTCATTTGCCCATGACTCCCATTTCGATCTTCATCATCTACACTTTGTCTTTCATCATAGAACACCAACGTCCAACCATTTGACGAGGCATGATACCATACACCATACACGATCTGAAGGCGTTCATGGATGACTAGTCCCACGTGCCCATTCATACCATATAATAGCTTTCATTGCCAACCACGTTGTTAGTTACGACTCGGATCTGCTGGTACTCTCTTTCCTTCGTGGTGCTGCGCTTGCGTCATTTCTCCTCCACCGACCGTCGTTGAATCAGGAACGAGTGTGGATTCTAATAGTTGCTGTTTGTTTCATCTGATGTATCAAGGAAAGGAACTGTATTAATTGGAGAAAATATAACTGTCTCTCTTCTCCAAAATATTACTAATGATCATATTATCTGCAACTTTTAAGTTAGCATATAAATAATCTGTTTCATAAGAATTTATAATAGTTTTTATCTGATTTAAATAAAAAGCATAAATGATAAATCCGGTTTAAATTATGAGTTAGATAATTTTGAAGAATAATAAGATTATATATATATATATATATATATATATATATTTAAAAAAATCTCATATTGAATATCAAACGATATTACAAAAACTCTTGAGTGTGCTTTTAATTTTAAAACTATTTAATTTAAAGATAAACATCCGAGCTTGAGTAAGAAATATACACTTTATATCAAAAAAAAAAATCGACACCCCATAACAAATTGCCCGATAGGAATGAAATTACATATGCGAAGACATTGGGACCGAACTTGCAAATGATTTATCTTTGATGTCCAATGAATGAATAACGGGAGCTACAGCGCATCGGAACTGCACACTCAGTAGATGTATATAAGAAGCGATTTTCAATCTTATGGTCAGATTCTCTGTTTCATTGCGATTTAGGATACCTTTCAACGACTGAAAAAATGCCTCGTCGAAGGATTCGTGCATATTACGTGCAGATGTCAGAGTTTGAAAGAGTTCGTATCATTGAATTGAAAGAGGCAGGTTGGATGAATCAAACAAATGCTTGACATCTGGGTCGAAGCGATACGGAGATTAGACGATGCTGGCAAGAGTGGATCTATAATGGCAAATATCAGCGTCTAACGATAGCGGTCGACTGAGGACCACAACAGAACGAGAAGAGAGAGCGATTGTTGGAGCAGCTGTCACAGAACCGGATTTCTCGTTATCAACTATCCACCGTGTGGCCTGCACACAAGTGTCCAAGTTGACCCTCGATAGACGACTGAAATTCGAATTTCCGCTCGTGCCGATTGTTAGTCCTTTTATGCCTGTACACAGTCAGGTCCAATCACAGTGGTGTCGAACTCGATCAACTTGGAACTGCACTGACTGGGGACGGATAGTCTTTAGTGACGAGTCCCGTTTCCGACTGTGTCTTAACGACAAACGCAGACATGTCTGGAGGAGTCCAGGGCAGCGTGGGAATCCTGCCCTTATTATCGCATGCCACACAGGCCCACAACAGGTCGTTATAGTCTGTGATGCCATTCATAGTCATTTTTGGCAGACTGACAGCACAACAGTACGTTGACGACAATCTACGACAGGTTGTGTTACCATTCATTTTGCGACAACCAGGATGTACTCTTCAACAAGAAAATGCCATGCTTCACACGGCATGTGTTGCTATGAATTGTCTTCACTTCTACACTCCCTACACTTCTTTGGCCAGCTAGGTCATCTGATTTCTCTCTCATAGAGCACATTTGGGACGTTATGAGGAGGTGATTGCTACCATCTCAGAATGTTGATGATTTAGCCCAACAGCTAAGGACAATTTAGTACGTAATTCTGTGGGACACCATTCTGGAAATTTATCAGCCTATGCCACGCTGTGTAACAGCTTGCATCCCACGCCTTCCTCCGATTGTAACAGCCAAACTCTGGAGTAAATTATGCCATAGTTTTGAAATTTTAATCGTTTATTTTTCTATGTATGTTCTGCACAGCGAACAATTTTTATCGCAATCGGACAACTCCTTCTTGTTGCGTCGTTTTCATAATATAGAGTGCATTTTGCATTATTACTACATATTTACATATATAGTTTTAAGTTAATTAATTTAAATATAAGATACGTGGTGATAAATCTGTTCCATCTCATTTATTATGGAGCCATTGATCGTGCACACCATTCAAGTAAAACGGAGGTTGTCTTAAAAAATACTGCTATGTTCAGGAAAATGCTTCAATACTTAACCTTAAAATTGATGTTTTGAGCCTAAGCCTAGCAAAATTTTCGTAATCCGTAAAAAAATTGATCTTTCTATATTACTTTCAAACACCCATTTTACAGCAGAATGCATGGATGACAATTCTGATCATAAGAATTTTTTTTTCTAATTATCTTACATTACGATGTATATATAAACAGGTTGTAGCATATTTGGACGAAAATTGCATATAGTTAATTCTATAATGCCACTGATTTTGATTCAATGTACTTTTTGTTATTTATCATTTCAGTTATTTTGGATGTGATGTTTATCATGCATACGATTTAAGATGTTTTATGAATGTAATGGGTGCCCTAGATTATAGGTAAGGTTTCCTTCGGTATGACTTTATGGTTACGGTCTAATTTACGTCATTGCAAGTAAATAGTCATTAATTAAATAGTTCAAATAAACACAAAGTCAAATCCTTAATTTATTACAATTTTTCTTGACAGAATAATCAAAAATCTAGAGGCGCATCTACGACTATGAAGCCAATCCCTCACGCATACTAGAATATTAATCGAACGAGTTTTAAATGTGGGTCTAAGTCCCGATCTAGTCCAACATCAAATTACATTTTTCTTCTGAGAGAAAGCTACATATAATCTCGTAGCTCAAACCTTTCGATATCTCTTGCTACTATTCTAACATTGAGCTCTGCGCAGCTAATAATTTCTATCTCAACAATCTCATTTCATTACACTTCAATGTTTTTGTTCCAATTTATATAAGGCACTGAGCATTCACAAGAAGAGGTTACAAATCAAATATCGTAATATTAAAATTCCTAAGTTTATTTGAAGGAAATATGTGTGGGAACCCGTGGTACTTGTAACAATTTCCAGAAAAAACACACAAAAATCTGAACTTTTTAGATTACCCACTTAAGGAGCATGATATTTAGAAAAAAGAACATAAAAGAAAGAGAAAAAGAACAGAGGATTAAAAAAATTACATTGACATAAAACTATTTCCTCTCTATACAAATACAGACAAAATCAAAGTTTTAAAAGATTAAAACGATTCACTTATATTTTAGCAAAATTTCAATCAAGTGAATAGGAAAAAATAATAGTTTTCTTAAATGATTTTATAAGTGTAGTACTAACATTACTTAGTGCATTGTTATAAAAAAATTTTAGAGGATTTTTAATTAGCTTAAACTATCTTTCAATCTAAAACTTTTTAAATGAAAAAAATTCTTTTTAATAAAGCTTTTAAAACCTTTCTAACTAATTACTTTGTAAATAGTAACTTAAAAATACCTCAGCTTAATTAACGAGGTAAGAAACAATATATATAACAAAGTAATGTGTCTAGCGATATGAGCTCATGACGAAATTATTTTAGGTTTATCAAGTGAATAATGATGAAATGTTTTTTGAATTATTATATAAAAATATTTGAGGATTTTTAAAAAAAGTTATGACTAATATACAGTGAAACAAATTTTAATTATATTTTCAGATTAAATCTCTAACTGAACATAGTAATGCAATACACATGTTTGTGCACTCAGATATTTATTTTATAACTAGGCAAATATTTTATTTCATAATTAATTATCCAAGAAATATTATCTTAAAAATAGATTTTTTTGACATTTTGGCGAACTTGTTTACGAAGAACACTAATTTTATTGAGCTCTTGCCCTTTGTAACTCAAGCTCTTGCAGTTATTGTGAATAACAAAGGATAAATAAATTATATTATTATATTAGTAAGACTGTAAGATAAAAGTGGATGTGTAGGTAAAAGAAGCGAGCTGAGTAGTTGAAAGCGACAAACATATACGTAGTGAAGGAAACATAAAAATGTTTTTGTAATGTTTGTTTGTCATTGTCCGTTTTATGAGTAACACTATAATGTAATCCTATCTGATCATTTTCTCTTGTATTAAATTTATTTACAAATATAAAAGTGTCAGTTAATCTGTCCCTTTCACTAGCTCAATAGATTTTTGCAAAGGTTTTTTTTTTTTTTTTCAATTTGTGAAAAAAATTTATATCAAGTACTATACTTATATATAAAAATTACTATTTTTAAGAAGTCAGGAACTTTAATAAGAAATAAATTAAGTGCTCTTCGGAAAAAATTCCTCCAACTTAATAATCACAGCTTCAATTCAAACAGAACATTTTTTGATAAATAAAATCTTCTTTGTATTTTTCTTTTTATCAACTCGAAATAATTGCAATCAAATTTCAATTAACTTTTACAGGCGGAGTTGGAAAGGAGGACATAACGATAAAAAATATCTGCTAAGGATGAAATTTCAATTTTTTTTGTTTCATGGACTTTGTTGCTAGTAATATGAAGACCTCATATTGAGACGTTATTTCCGTTTCAAAACATACATTTGAGACAAATTAAAATTCAGAATTAACTGAGTTAACTATCTTGAAAAACTGTTACTATATAAAATAACACGACACAAAAATATATGTACATAAAATTTGTATTTTTGTAATTAAAGCCCAATACTTAAGACAAGTTAGAAGATAATCTCATTAATTAAAAATGAAAACAACATATCAGAAATCATTACTGTACTAACGATAAGAAAGATATACCAAACCATATGAATAAACAGATAAAAATATGTAAGTAACTAAAAATGAATAAAAATAAATATTTGTGCTGAAATATAATAGAAAAACATTACATACTATAGAAAATTCCACAATACAGTAAATTAAAAGGAAAACTTGAAAGCTACTAAAAATATCAAAAAAGTCATAATTATTGAAAAATTGTAAAATTAAACATTTTTGTGAAATCAAAATGATGGAATATAATATATTTAATGTTGTAACAGGCTTTAAACTGTAATGCTGATATATTCTAGAATTATTGGCCAAACTATTTCCATCAACATAATACAATATTTAAAAATAAATGGTTTTAAAATCAAAGATATACTTGAAAAGAGATCAAAAGCAAAAGCAAAATAATAACGCATTTATGAAAAATGGCAAACCTAAAAAAATATATGATAACAAAAAGTAATGTAACTAATAAATCCAAAATTTTTAATAAAAACACAATATGTAAAACAATACAAGAAACAATTTGAATGAACATATCAACACGAGTAGGAATTCAACAATCAATGTGAACAAAATACAAACATAACTGAATTAGTAATTCGTTCATGAACTTTCAAATAAACGTTAAATACATAAAAAATATTTATTCTCTTTCTTGGCATAAACTTAAGCAAGAAAATATAGCACATTTGACACAGATGAGGAAAAAATAGATTACAATAGGAATTATATCACTCTCCGAATGTATCTGCACAGCTTAACCATAATCGTCAACCAATGAGGGTGTATCGCTTGATTTCCCAAAGATCACACGGTAAACGTAGACTTCCATTCAGCAAAATCTCAGAATCAGACCAACTAGTCATCTCATATGCGAATATAGCACTTCGGTAGACAAGGTATAGTGAACAAATATGTAAATCGTAATCAGTCTGATTTCTAGAAACGTACATAAACAAACGTATAATTTTTCTGTTGCATATTTCCATCAGAATATAGGTGTAGTGCAGCTGTATGGGTTTTAAAGATGTCTAAAAGATCGCCGAGTTCCTTGAATAAATTTGAGTTGATTGATTTGATAAATTTGAGTCATTCTTGGTCTGAATGTAACAAGAGAGAGAAACTCTGTATCGGGATATCCAGTTTTTATCAGACCGCCAGCAAAATGACTCTTCCCGATCAGGTGTTGGAATAGCTTCAGTCAAGTGTTGGAATAGATACTAGTCATTTCGTCAAGTAATCCATAATAATGATTGTGTAATGATTGCCTCTCTGAGTCACAGGAAATGGTTCCAGGATATCTAGAGCAATATTTTCAAAAGGAGCTCTCATATTATAAGTATGTAGTTTTCCTTTGTTTTGTTTCCTCATTGGGTGCCGCATGCATGAAAATAATATAGTCTTTCTCCAAATCAGAGCTTACACGATCTCACTAGAGTCTTCTGGACAGGGATATTCTTCTTGGGTGATACTGATACAAATATTGGTTTTGCTTGCTGTCGCGTCGAGTTGTTTGTTGTGATTTTGAGTCGAATGGTTACCACTGATGAGACCTGGATAGCAATCAATATTATAAGCAATGGTTTGCTCCCAGTTAATATGTTTCAAAATTGACGAAGATGGTCTCATAGTCTGGAAAATTTATGGCGACGAATTTCTGGGATGCGAAGGCAATAATTTTCCTGGACTTCGTAGAAAATGAAAACCAATGACTGAACTAAACAAGAGTGATATATCTTATTCCTAACGTAGGATATAGTTATATATCACTTCCCTCTGATGTGCTTCAAAACTCAAAACTGTTCAACTGTGTTCTTATACATTGTATTGAGAAAATTGTTCTTCCAATAAAAATAAGGCCTTTTCAAGAAATTATTGATAACCTTTATCTTCATATACAGCTGTAACTCTCCAGTTTCATACATATTGAAGACGACACATATGTGCAGCAAACCCTCACGTGTCCTCTACAAAAGCTAATCAGAAATAGATAGTTACCTAACCACTATTAAAGTCAGGCAAGAGTCTGGTCTATTCTCATATCAATCTTAGAGTAGGCTCAGGAAATACCTTTGAATCTCTTTCTCTTAGTACTAGATCACTGTAACCAAGTAGATATGGTAACACATATATCGGCTGGTGTTTTACATCGATTAGGGAGTTCAAATCTTAATTCCCCAAAAAGATCCATCGTGTAGTGGGCTGATATACGTTAACTCTGCCAAGGCTCTTCCAATGGCGTTTTATAGAAATAGGATACAGGGTGCTGACTCAGGTGTCCTCCTCACTTGACCGCGGTTAAAAATTACACGGTTCGTTGTGGATAGCTCTAGTGTTGCTTCTTATTTCGACGTTTATAAATAATCAAAACTCTCTTACTTCATCTTAAGAGAGAGCTTTTAGCAGCTTATAAATGCTATCTCTTCAATCTTACTCACTATACTTCACTTCTGTTTTATTTACATAAGTCATGGATCCTCCTCAAAAAGAGGGCCTTGAATCAAATATCATATGAAAGTCCCAAGAAGGTAGTTGAAAGGAAATAGGAACCCCATTACACAACTCCCGATTATCATCATGCTCTCAAATATCATTTTCATTTCACGAGTTTTAGAAATCCTTTAAGTCTTTAATGGCACCTTTATTTTCATTCTTCCCTGAACTACACAAGTCATTTTCCAAACAAGCCAGTTCAAAATGTGTAATAATTTTAAATGAATTGTGATATCTTCAATGACTCAATCACTTCATATCTACTGAAACCTATTAATTAGACTGTTAACAAGAGAAAAAGATACAATATTACAGAAAAATAAAGGTGGCTTTGTATGTGATCTTGACTTACTAATTTAGATATGTAATAGTAAAGTAAATTATCAAAATCCATTTCAAGAGGTTAAATTGTTAATAATTGATAAATCCCATTGCTAAAGATTAGCATTAATAGTTACGTTTTTCATAACTCTTTTCAGATATAATGCAATCAGAAGCTTTTTCCTGTTGTTAGGATACCCTAAAAAAACTGCAATATATTTTTTTTGAAATATGACATTTTTTTTCCCAAGAACCTTTGTTTCATTGAAAAAATAGCTCATGATTTAGCTCAGTTTAAATTATCTGAAGTGACCCAAAGCCTATTAATATATAATTAAGAATGTTGTAAATCTGCAGTTTTTGTAATATAAAATATTGCTTGAGTTTTTGATGAATGAAACGTTACATGATGAAAGAATTTACAATAGAATTTTAATTAAATTAGTTTTAAGGAATTGATTAAATACATTATTCTTGAAAATATAACCAAATCAGATAAATTCATATAAACAAAATATTAGGAAGTCATTGCTTAAATTTTTATCATTTGGAAATTACGGAATTTCATAAACAGAAAAAAAATCCATTCCCTTGATATTTCCTATGATATCGAGCTTTAAATCTGCATTTATTGAATAAGATATAGCTCTTTTGGTATTTTTGGCACGATTGTAAGGAATATTTTTAATTAGCTGAATTATAGGAAAAGGTAGATGATATCATGTATCTCATTGTCACTTCAATTGTTTCTCATATTCTGTTAAAAATTCTGATAACTTATTTTATTCTAAATTACAAGTATTTTTGATTTTATAGATAATAGTTATTAAACTACAAATTATAAATGAAGCACTGAAAATAAGCTGTTAAATGGTGATATTACAGTTTCGATTTGAAAGTTTAATTTGATCTAGTTAATTCATTATCATCATTATTGTCTTCAAAATATTTTAAAGCTTCAAATAAAAAAAAAGACTGCATTTTGGAAAATGACTTTTGTAGAATGATGCCAAAACTTCAAATAGCTTTTTGCTCGTAATAAAAATTCAGATTTACTCGTAGTGGGTGGATTTCTACATCGCTCGTTTTTAATAACTTGATCTAATCAATATGAAACAAGAAAATATATTCAAATTTCTATACCGTAGCTGACTTAAAAACTTTAAGAGAATATATTTAAAACTGCAAACTAATTACAGTTTTAAGCATTCATTATCTATTGCTCTCTATCTCTTTAGACTATCATTTTAACGTCTAGATTTCTAAGAATCTGATGATTTCTTAAAGTTAAGGAAAGCAATTAATTTCAATATTTTCTATTGTTTTACGTTTTTTGAATCACATTTGTATAGAGCTCTATCTAACAAATCAGAAATGATCATTTCAATGGTGATTGAGGTAGATTCAAACTAAAAGAGCGATTATCAGAAATAAAAAACGTGGTTTCTTAATGTTTGTATGTCACCTGGCATTTTAAAAAGTATTTATCTTCATATTTTGCAAGTATGATTGCTTTAGATTGATCGAACTATATTTAATATTATCCTAAAAGCCAATTTATGCCTTTACTAAACAATTTTTATTCTGGTAATGTGTTAAATTTACTCAAACACGTTTATTTATTTTTTAAAAAATTTCCGGTTGTACGTTAAAGTATGAATATTCATCGTACATTTATACAAGTTAAATTTGCACGTTCGCCATTTAAATCGGTTCATGTTGTTCTTACTTCACTCATTATATTCTCATTTTTATCCCAAATTATATTTATATTTATCTCCAATTTATGTGGCCACGGTTACCGAATGATCATTGTGGTCAGCTCAAGGCGGGCGTGGTTTTCGTTGAATCGTGCGTTCTAATCCTGATGTTACTAAAGGGGTGAAATGGAGCTTATACTCATTAAATCTAGTCCTCCCTTGGCGCGGTGCGGAAATTTGGTGCGAATGGAGGTGCCAGATTGGGTGACCTCCTCGGCACTTAACCGATGCTCAAAATTACGAGGTACATTGACAACAGCCCTCGTATTGCTTCTAAGTGTGACATTATTATTATCAATCTTCCCTTTATAGCATAATCAAGCACCTGCTATATGTTTTAAAATGTAATCGAAATACTTTTGATTTTCCTAAAATTAAGATAACTTTGCTAATGAGTTATTAAAATATTATTTATACAGATATTTCAAGGTGCTGTAAATATCCTTTGTATTTTGTGTTGTCTTTTCATTCGAAATCGGTACACTTACGACTTCGTCTCCTATGATCTTTTAACCGATATAAAGTAATGAATGTCATTTCCCATTGTTTCGTATAACTGATTATTTTCTGATAATAAATACTTGTTTTCTGGTCTTAAAGTACATTTATTTCCTTCGAAATATAACTAGTAAATCAATTTTGTTTGATCACACAATTTCAATACTTACAAAATTCAATTGTACCAGACAATAAAAAAAAAGTATAAAAATGCCTGTTCTGAATTGAAAGAAAAAAAATGAAGTATATATACATTTTTACGTACTTAGAATGAATAATTCTTAAAATTTGCAGATAAATAGTGTAAAATTATTCCAAACTTGAATGCGATTCCATCAATTTGAAGTTTTGTAAATATTGAGTTTCAACTGTCATGCAAAATGTTAAAAATAACGATACGTGAATCTTTACACTTTCAGAATAAGGTACATCATAGTTTTTTTTTATTTCTCCTTTCAGTTCCTGAAACAATTCTTAATTAAATAACTTTTCTTTTCTTAAGATAATAATTAGAACAGAACATTGATTTACCAATCCATATACCTATATAATTGTTATAAACGTACATTGTATCTATAAAATGTGCAATAGACTTTGTGATCTTTTTCAAATGAAAATATCTTCGTGAAATATTTATTACATGAAAGAGTACTTTTAGTTACCAAGACAATTGCAGACAAGAATCAGAGCTTAAAATATAATAATTATAAAAACTATTATCTATCATCTTTAAGACCACTGTTCAGTTTTTATTATATATATATATATTAAAAACTATTATCTTCCAAAAAGTATTCTTTTTGTCTTAAATTAAATGCCTTGTATTCCAGACATGAAATATCTTTTATTTCCTGAACCGTATTTGGCGTGAATAATAGTGTATAACAACGAAATATTTTTTTTATCGATTCGGCTTCGTAGACATTAAGAAACAAGCTCATTGGTTTGGAATCTAGATCTGAGATTTCAGAAAATCCAACGACTTTTTCGGTTGATTAATGGTGACATTTCGTTTCCTCCTGATATCGCTCTTAGTGACTTTTGATTCTTTGTTAAAAGGCACAGTTTTTGGAAGCGCCGTTATATAAAAACGTTTTGATATTGGAATCAATAAACATTCTTCTTATTACTGAGAAGAACCGAAGCAAACTATTTATGAAAAAAATTGCACTTTTCAATGCGTAATAAATGATTGAAAATAAGTAAATGACACACAGGTAACTGAGACACTAAAATACTTCAAATTCTGAATTTTTTTTTATTTTGTTGTTAAAAAATAGATGTAGCGTCACTGATTTCGTAAATGTATATATGTTAGAATGGGATAAATCGAATATTTTAAAACGAAATTTAAAACTGTGAATAAATGTACCAAGTGAATAAATGTTTCCTCAAAATTGAATTTTACCATAGCTCTGATACGTTCTACGTTATGAAATGTGGTATTTCTAGTTCAGAGAATAAAACCATTTCAAATTTTAGGTATAGCACAATATTTGTATCAAATTTGGGAAATGTGATTAATAAATTCTTAGATATTTATTAAATTTAAATTTTGAAATTATGCTTATACTCAGCATATATAATGTTGTAGTTATAACAAATATACACACTTTCTATATTATAAATGTAGTGGAACTTTTGTAAGATGTACCTAGTAATAAATTCACGACTAACGATTGCCTATATAGATAATGATTAATTATACTTCGTACGTAATTATTTATGCTTATAAATGTGATTTTCTTTGTAAAAGCAGATACATATTTATACAGTTATTTCCGTGCTAAAGTACGACTTCCATTTCGTATAGTTTAAAAATTTAGAATTATTTAAACACGGTATAAAATAAACTCATTTTTTCTTGTGAATGAAGTCTCAGTTACCTTAACTTAAAATTGTTTTTCAAGAATCAGGGATTCGGATTGAATGGAATGAAATGTTATTCACAACCAAACAATAGTTGTCAGATAAGATTTTCTTAAGCAACTTTGTCAACCCAGGATATTTCTCAGTAAGGAAATTTAAAAATTTATAACAGTATGGGAACAAAATGAAAGAAAAGAAAATTTCATTTAACTATACAGACTATCATTATATATAAACTTACTTTTTGTAAAAATTTCAATTTAAAAAAAAATTCGAATTCGACTTTAAAAACTACATTAAAGCTCAGAAAATAATATTTTGAATAACATTTGAATATTTTTTACGTTCTGTTATTCATCTCTATTTGATATACAAATATCTCCTTAGATATTTTAAGTCTTCTTCTCTTCCGCTGTTATGAAGCATCTTTTCTGAATTAGAAAATGGTCTGAGATAGTTAGAATTTGTATTTCGTTATATTGATTCTGCCAGTTTATTTTCAAGCCCTCGATAGTCACAAAGCTTCGAAGTGACACTTTTAAGGTCTCCAGACATCTGAATATATGCTCTTATTGTGAAACCTTACACCTACCTCTTGATTGAATTTGAAAGCAATATGAAAGTAGAACTTTAACAAATAAACAAACATTGCTTCTATATTATATATATATATATATATATATATATATATATATATATATAAAATATAAAAATTATAAAAATGAATAATTATCTTTTTTCAGTATTCTCATTTTTTTTTTCTTTAGCCAACAATGTTTTTTAATTCCTTTTAATTTGCTAAGCCATTTTGCTATTAGGTCATTTAAATGTTTTCTAACTATGTTTCTTAGGACGATTTTAAGATTTTAATTATAAAAATGGTATATAGAGCACAGTGCTGGGTTTTTAGATAATAAATTCGATTTTTAGAATGTAGTATTGCCTTTTAGATAGATACTTTATAAATGCATATTTATATCATTCGAAGCCATGACAATTTCAATGTTAGTTAAATTTTGTGTGAGTTATTTTCTATATATTTTAATTCTACTTTACATCATTTTTAATCTTTTTTTGCTTTAATACAGTCCATGCTTAGGTATTTATGTTTTCTACAGTTTTCAGATATATAATCTGTGGTTTAACCTTTCTTATTGTTTTCTCTTTGTGTGCCTAATTCTATATGACTAGAATTTAGGTTTATAACTTTTTATTTAGGCATTACTGTGTAGAAGCAGGCACCACTGTCCAAAACCAAATGGTATATTGAATTCATTTATTTCCATTTTGTTTATTTTTAATGGGTTTTCATTTCTTCCATTCTATTTTGTTGCTTTATTTTGTCATATTTGTGTTTTTGCTCATATTTAACTCAATGTTTCTGATTTTACACATTAGTTCTTTGAAAACATATTTACGTTACAACTACTTAATTTTAAACTTAGAATTTTAATTCATTTTTTTAATTATTGCTTTCGTATTTTATTGCATATACATACATATATATATATGTATGTATATATATATATATATGTATATATATATATGTATGTGTATATATATAATAACTGTATATGTAATAACTAACAATAATAATAATAATGCGTGTATATGCATGCATGTAATAATAATATGTATAATAATAATATGTATATGTATATATGCTCAATGTGTATAATAATAATAATAAATGTCAATATACATGCATGCATATGTAATGTGTATGTAATATGTATAATATGTAATAATAATAATATGTATTAAATATTAATGTTAAATAATATCAATACATGCTCTTAAATGTATATATATATATATATATATATATATATCTGTGTATATATATATATGTATATACACCCATTAATCAAGACATTTTGTCCCTTAAGTAACGATGTCTCTTCTTCAGAGGGTACATAGTAAAACCACGTGAATTAGAAATTCAGCTTGTATAAAGCCTTAAATAAATTATATATAAATACATAGAATAGTGTAAGGTAGTTTTTTTCATTGTGGAGTTAATTGAAAGGGAAAATTCTTAATTAAAATTGGTTAGTTATTGCAAAAATGTATGAAATGGAGTGTTGTACTTACAGAAATATGTAGAAATAAGTCTTTGTACTGCAAGCAATTTTTTTATTGGGATGTTAAAATCACTGATGCTCTTCTGTCCTTCACTGCCAACAAGAGTTATAATTTATGCTTTTAAATGTGGGAGGTGTATTTTTAAGGCATCTGCGGTACACAATTATTCATCGAATTCTAAATATTCGTGCATTACAGTACTGCCACTTAATTTGAAAAGTTCTACTAATTTATTTCCATCCGTATTTTTTCACTTTTCCGTCCGACACTCAAAATGAGAATTTCAAAGCTTGTTTTCCATTTGTATCTGTCTTGGATTGAGTTACAACTTGATAAGACTGATTTCTTCAACCAACTGAGAAATGAAGCAAGAAAAACTGGATTTTAAATTCTATCAATCGGAAATACCATTTTGATTTCACCATAACTTACTTTTATCTAATGTACTGTGTAGTAGCTGTAGATTATTGGTCCTGTGGCGATTTGTAAACTCTCAAAGCTCAAGCCTACCCTTACTCTACCACTATGAGATCGAGCCGAAATTTCTGGAAGTGAGCTCAATTCCTTCTGCTGCCCACTATTAAAGAGAGCACTGAAAAGCAATCGGAGAGGGGAATCGCACTGAAGTTGTCTGGTTCTCTCTTCTATTTTGTACTTTTCTCTTTGTTTTTTTTTTAGATGTCAGGTCATCAGCTTATGCTGTCTTCTACTTAAACTGTTTTTAAATGTTTTTAATAAACTGTTGTTTTTAGAATGTGTAGTGACCAGTATTCTCGGGTGATATTTAATAACTTCCTATCGGGACTCGCAGCCGACGATTTTTATCGATTCGTGGGTACGAGTCTTAATACCATTAAAAACCCGCCGTGTAGCCGGGCTGATGCACGTTTAATCTGTCTTGGCCCAAAATCCTCCTATTGGCATGGCGTGGAAGTTAGGAGAAATGGTGCCAACTCAGGTGTCATCCTTGTCATTTGACAGAGGTTCAAAATTACGAGGTCTATCGCCAATAGTCCTCCTGCTGTTCCTAGCGCGACTAGTAAAATGTTAGTAAAACCAATCCAATCCTAATGTATTGTTCTCCGTTTCCCCATTGAAAAGTCTTTTTCAAAAGGGAGGGAATAATTTTTCATTTTAATGCTTCCTCGTCACAAAACCATCATTCACTGAGCACGCATTTGCCTTTGAATGCTCAAAAGATAAGTAACAAAGCGTATTTCTATATTTTATTTGCACTTTACCTCCTTCTTATTTTTAAAACTTTTTTCAGTGACCCTTAAATAGTGGTATTCCTAACAGGAAGTATATCTGCTTATATATATATATATATATATATATAAAGTAATGATATAATTACTAATGTTAATTATACTTAATTTTTAATATGTATATAAATTACAAAGCATATCAAATACAAGCCAAAATTAATATTAATAAATATTAAGACTATTAAATTATAAATATCATAAATTTACAAAAACGTATTTTAAAACAAAATCAAAATTAGATAATATGAAGGTTGAATTCAAAATATTTTCAATTATCTGAAGTTTAAAACAAAGTTATGATATATAAAATTATTAAATAGCAGAAAGTATAATATCAGAGGATCATCAAGAATACATATTAAAGATGAAAATAATTAAAAATTAATCATAAAACTAGTAATTTGAAAATGTACAACAAAGTACAATGTATCAAAGCCTATCCAACGCCTTCAAAGCGCATCTCAAAAGAAAAAAAATGCAAATTCAAATTATTAAATGGAGATAAAGTAATTCTAAGTTGTCTTAGACTTGGGATTGAGAAAGTGTGTTTATCATAGTACTTTGGATCCAACTCATCACGCTCGGGAGAATTCTAATATAAGACAAAGTTGAATTAAACCAAAATAAGCAAACTCTAAACAAAAGTTCAACCAAAAATGTAAAAAGAAAAGGCTCATTTATAAACCAAAATAACATAGAGTTTCCATTAAAGATAAGGCATACTAATGTATACAGTAAACTTTATACACTAAAATATGAGTTAAAAATATCTCACCACATAATCTAACACAAGTGATGTACTTAAGTCATATTTCCAATATATTGCGATACACTTATGACTTGGAAAGCTTTTAAGAAAAGCAGAATGATTGGTTGACTAATTTTTCAGAACAAAACATAATAACTTGAATTTACTTATCCTATCATATTGTTTTAAAAATTATTTTTATAATCTCTTATCTCAGTAATAAATAAAATTCTTAAAAATAATACACACACACATATATACATACATACGTATGTCAGTTTACAGAAATGTTATTTTTTAATTTATGAGCTATTTATACGTAATAATAACTTAGTTATACAAATATGTTAAAAGAATCTCCAACGATATCTAACGGTGTAAATTACAGGTATTAATATTGATTTTTTGGTTTTGGAAAGTCTTAGATTGAAATTTCAGTGCATCTCTCTTACCGACAAGTCTGTCATCTTGAATAAAAATCTAATTGCAAATCTGAAGTTCAACTTAATTCCAAACACAGATAAAGTAGTTAAAACAGTCACACACAAAGAGTTCAGGAATCAAGTCATTTACTTTTCAAAATATCGTATAATATTTCTCTAACAACTACTGAGATAGAAGATTTTCTACTAATTTTCTGTACCCCAGAGAGGATATTAACAACTTCTATAAAATTTCAAAGATTACCCTAACTGGAATACGATGAGAGTTAATTCACAATGCAGATTCTTTAAACAAACAGCATCGGGTCCTGATCTCTATAGATCACAAAGACACTCAAGTAACTCTCGTGCTCTATTCAACACCTTCACACTCTTTTCTATCTTTCATCTAATACAATATTTCTCTTACCTTAAACTTTCTACAAAAAAGGCAATCTTTCTCTAACGCTTTTATGTGACTTAAGATATCTATTCATTACACTTTCGAAGTTTATCTAATTTGCACAACCATGTTTCATTTGGTTGAATAGGAGTTGGAAACTTAAATATAAAGTCAGGAAGAAACCCGGGTCAGATCTAAGGGAAGGTTTCCGAATAACCCATGTAATAACCTCGGTTTATTTCTCTTACCCATAACAGCTAATTTTTTTGTTTCCTTAAGACTATAATATTACACATTTAAAATGGCTTAATTTCTTTTGGATGTGTATTATCTAAAAATATGAAGGAATTGATAACACATTGCATCATCAGAAATTTAACGGCAATGTGTTATCAATTCCTTCATATTTTTAGATTCTTGAATTCCCTAATTAAAATTGGCCGCGGTAGCCTAGTGGTCATGGTTTCGGATTCAGGGCCGGCGGTTTTCGTTCAGTCGAGGGTCCTTTGCCAATAGCCCTCGTGTTGTTTCTAGTGCGACGTTAATACAAACTAAATTAAACTAAACAAGAAATCCCTAATTAAAAATCTGTCTGACTTGAAGTAAGAAGTATAAACATTTCAAACTGATGATTTTACTCGTATTTAAAGAACCTGATAAGAAATTAAAAAGCAGATTTATTAAAAATCAATTGTAAGTATATTAACTAAAATGAAAATAAATTATTTAATTTAAACAATATAAATATAAAGCACTTTCTCGAAAAGAGTTTACGGTATTGACTGTATACTGTTTAGTTTACGGTATACTGTTTCCAAGGTACTTATTACCCAACAAAAATAAATTTCAGTTCATTTTATTATTTTTATTTTTTAACTGCATCTTATGCACTTTTTTTCAAAAAATATAAGTAGGTTTTCCAAAAGTATATTCAATACTTAGAAATGTTCTTTACTAAGAATTTTTTTGAAAAAATTATCACTTTTTTATATCCAACACCTTTATTTCTTTTATGTTTATGCTTAATTTATCTACATTGCTTAAGACAACTGAAATTATTGGAAGTAATAAGTGAAATTAAGAACAGTGACAATCGATGCAGATATAAGCTGTTTTCCATGTTTTAAAAAACATTCGTGAACACATTTGGTGTTCTTTTTAATTTTAATCTTATATAATACTATAAATAAAAACATTGTAAAAATATAACAGAAGAAGGTAAAAGGACTTTTCTCACCTATAAAATACAGTCTTCGGGTACTTCTTCCTTTATTTAATTTCTTAACATTCTTAAAATCGATATAAAATAGCTTCTGCATAAAAATAATGCATTTAAAATGTGTTATTAATTCTCAAAATGTATTCGATGCACAAATATTTAATTGAAAATGAAAACATTTTATACTGATTAATTTTTAATTTAAGGATTTTATAAATGCAATTTCTTTTGATTTTATACTTATTCTAATTAATTTATCTATAAAACGTCTGTATCTGATAAATTATCTGGGTAATTTATCTGGCTACCTATAAAATTAACTCATTTATACTGCATTGATTGACAACTTTTCCTACCGATTTTGCAATTGATACTTATTTTGCAAAAGAAAAATATTATCTTAGGAGTTCTAAAACTATTTTTAGATTTCTCCTTAAATAGTCTAAGTTTTTAACATTTAGCATTTAAGTCAATACTTTAAACCTTAAATTCCATACTATGTGGGAAAAAAAGTATTAGAAAACTCTCAATCATAGATTATATTAATCGGTACGAATTTTCCCCTGTTTTTATTAAACATATGGATTATTTTTGATAAATCTTGCTGGTACAGAATATAATTACAGCTTTTTATGATTTATGATTATCCTAAGTTTATTTCTGGAATTACAAATTTTTAATATGACCAACTATTTTGTTTTCAGTATTTTTGAAACAAATCAGCCGAGGAGATTAAGTTATTTTAAATATTTTTATGCATGATTTTCAAGATAATTACTTTTCCACAAATGCTCTGCAATTAGTTATTTCCAATTAAAGGGAAAATAAGTGTAATTACAGAACTTTTAAATTTAACAAAAAACTGGGTGCCTGTAAAACTAATTAATATTTGCAAGGAAAAATTTCATAATATGTCTGAACCACGAAACTCTTAAGTAAAAATTATTTCACAATAAACCACCAATTAAAAATATTTAAACAAAATATTACATTGTTCATTAAAAATTGTAACAAAAGAGTAATTGAATTATAAGTGACAATAAAAAAATCAGTGTACGAATAAAGTATTCATTTAAAATAAAAAATTTAATAAGGAGTTATTAAAACTAGTGGTTAACTGACTGCTATAATATTATCAAAAGATTTATTTCTCTTTTATCAATGGTATTTAGTGTTATTCTTCTTGAGTGAAATAGTATTGAAACATTAATTGTAACAATATTTCTAATTCTTAGTGTTCACGTTCAAGCGTTCCTCTGTTGGCTGTGTGATTTCTCACTCATTTCAGTCTGGTGCGTCTCCTTTTGCATGAAGATCTTTATTACCCTTGACAGAAAAACTTGGAGTTCAATAGTCTTGGTTGCATCAAAGCTAACTCGTTTTCTAATTCATTCTTATTCGCATCCCTTGCCAGAAAACACCTATGTGTTAAGTAGAATTCCAGCTTCATATTACAAGAATCTTTATAACTATACGTGGCTACTTTAAATTTTATTTAAATGTTGTCTTAATCGAATGTTTTTGTTGTAAACAAAAGTTATTTTAAAGCCAATATAATCTATCTTTTAATTATCCAACTCAGCTCCCCAACAAAGTGTAAAAAAAAATTTAAATATTTTTGTCAAGCCAAATGAAATTTCAATAATGAAATTAATTTATTCAATCATATGGGAGTTTTGAAATTTTAAATAACTTGTAAGAATTCTATTACATTCATGCATGGAGTATAATCGAATTCTTTCTTAAGGAATTAAAATTATTATTCAGAATAAATTTTTTATAATGATATAAATAAATTTGTACTCCAAAATATTTCCTTCAGGAGAACAATTTTTCTTGATTATCGCCAACGTGACTACCTTTAAAAAGTTTTTTCAGGGAATAGTTCTATCTTTCGTCCACATTATCTTTCAGTATCATATACATTCTTTTTCAAAAATTTTAAAGGAACGCAGAAAGCTGAGAGGAACTTTTATTTAAAATTAGATATTTATAAGTAAAAGTTTTTATTGACCTGCTGGAACACGCACAAACTATGCATTTCAGAAGGAAAAAAAAAACATGAACTTCGTTTTATGCAAACAAATATTTAAAATTTTAATTTTTCCAAAATTTTAAATATTTTTAACTTTCTAATGCTGCAATAAATTTAATACTTTTAAGAAATATTTTAATCAATTTCTTAGAAATGTTTCTCACAATTTATTTCACGGGTTTAGTTATAAGTATTATGTATAGTTTTATAATTTTTTTTCTATGAGACACTACAAAAAACAATTAAAAATAACTGTAACGTATTTTGTGGGTTTTTTTTTTTAAAAAAAAGTATGGCTTTTGATTTATATAATTTTTCCACGTACATATTTAACAAAACACACATATTAAACACAATTGCACATATCAAAATTTTTTACAAATCAGCATAGAAATTTTCAAAACTTAATATTATTTACAAAAAGTGCTTGATCATTTTATGTGCATATCCATCATGAAAAATAAAAAACTGAGAAAAAGCAGTTCAAAGTTTTGAAGGTCATTGTAATGGTCTCAAGTACTGTTACAGAAATTTTAAATAACTCTCTAAATAACATACTTAGAACTGAAAAATTATGCGTATATATTTAAAGGTGTCATACAATTAAAATAAAATAAAATTTCTATATTTTAGTGATTTGTAGGATAATGCATCCCCTTAATCAAATCATTAATCGTTCGGTTTCGTCTCATTTACCAGTATTATATTTTTTCAGTCACATTCTTTGAGAAATAAAAGGAATTTTAAATACTTATTACCATTAAGGGAAAAGCAAGTTTCTATTATTTCTCATATTTTAACAATTGTTTTAATTTAGAAAGCATTGTATAATGTCTAATAGAATTTTATAATACGATTCGGATATACAATAATAGGGCTTTATAATATACACTATTTACTATATAGATCGATATGATAATATAACTTTATATTACAAACTCTATTAACGCGATTTTTCAGTGAATAAATTCTATACCTATGCATTATGATATACAAATTATTGCTTTGTTTTTTAAAAAAATTCTGTATCTATTACTTTGCTATGGTCTATTAAATACTATTTTCTTAAAAAGAAATATTATATCATGTACAGTCTTAAGACAGTTTAGTTGAAAATTTCACCAGCGATTGTTTGAATTGCATTTAATCGAGTAAAAATACATGACGTTATCTTCATTCGGGTTAATATCTCTGCCTGGAAAAATTCATATTTTCAATGAAACATTTCACTACCAAAATGTAAAAATTAATGTCATACATTATTCTTGAAACTTTCAACTTTGTTGTCATGACTTCGAAAGTTAGAGCACAATAACTTCTCAATTATTTTTCTGTAATTTATAAAGTTCATTATCAATCTTAGTCCTTAAACATTACGCATAAAGAAAAATAGTTTACACGGAGTGAAAAATAATGCCTTCACGGCCCTAGCTTTTTTATTTGTTACTCTATTATCAAGATTCTTTTGTACCATAAATTTTCATGTACTCTTTCTGTAACTGACCAGGTGTCGTTGATAATCTTAGAACTAAAGAACATGTCTACCCACTAGGATATATGAATGAACCAGCGATGAGCAGTTGTATTCGACCATTCATCTGCTCCTTACTCCTCTGCTTAAAGTTAAAGGAGCATCGTAAGGAACAACACTTTCGTTCTGATGATGAGGTGAACGTTGCCATCAAAGCCTGGTGACTACAACAGCCACCTCAGCTCTTCCCTGACGGGTTTGTCTAACTTGTCCCACTTTGGAGCAAGTGTAGGGAAAAAAATAGAGATTATCCCAAAGAGTGAATTAGGCATTTTATAAAGAATTTATGCTGCTTACAGGTACGATAAGAATTGCAAAAATTGAATAACAAATAAAGTGTTATGGTCATTTGGTATTACTATTCAAGTTTTGTATATAGTTTTAATTGATGGATTAAAATATAAAAGGTAGAAAGTTCCCTGAGATACATGTATCAAAGAATTTTAAATATTTTTCATATAGAACTCTTTGTTTCTTCAGACGTAGAGGATAAGACTTTGATAACACTCCACTATTCACTACGCTATTGGTAGTTTTAATTGTCTGAAAAAGTTCTTTATGATTTTCATATCTGTATTCTTGTTTTCGAAATTTTCAAAAGAAGGCAGTCAAAGAGAGAGTTGATTGATTGTTTATTAATTTCACTCGCAGAACCAACACTAGGCCTACGTAACGGATTTCCTAATTTTGAACCTGGGGCTAGTAATTAGGACGACACCTGAGCTGGTGATCTATTCTTCAAACTCTCACTTCACTCCAATTCAGAGAGAGACACCTAGAGAAAATATGTATATAGTTATTTCTACCAACAATTTTAATTTTGACAATATTTATTTGATAGTTCTTAAAATTCTAATTAAGTATAAGTAGAGACGTTGAATGAACAATGAAGTACTCAAAAATGCAATATCTTTCCTTTAAATCTTGCTAAACAGAAAAAATTCTAAATAAAAGGGGACGTTTCACTTGTCGTATAGGCACCTGAATTTCGCATAATAATAATACAAATGAATGTCTCATATTTGTTGTTCACTTTTAACACCTTTATTTTTTCACTTTTCTCTTGGAGATATTTATCAAATCAGATGATCAGTCAAGATTTAATATCCTTCTAACTCGATTTGTAATACTTTATTTAAAATGATTAACCCTCCATATTTCAAATTAACTATAGAAAATTAATCATCTGCCATTCATAGTTATCAAAACTAGAATTCTGAAAGTATGCTTTATCAAGTCTTCTCTCATAGTTTTCTAGTAATTCGTATTCCATCTTCAGGAAATTAACGTCCTTTTTGATGTTTTACCGAAGAAAGTTTAAATTATTAACGTTTGACTTAGCTTGTGTTCGAGTAAATTACTTTTCTTAATAAACTATTGAACTTCTTGAATATCAATACTGCTGATACCGGATATCACGTCTTTTACAAGATTCATTTTTTCCCCTTTTAAAGATTTCGCTTCTTGAAAATATTATTTGTGTTATCCATTCGTCTCAAGATATTTTAACCTATCTAAATGGAACTTTACATTCACCTCTTTATTTTTAATAATATTTATTAGCAACCAATTCTATCTTGGGAATGCACAACGGTCTTTAATATTTCAGATCTTCTCATTCGTATGGTCCATTACATAACTGCATCTGCTTAATAACGTTTTCGAATTAAAAGAAAAATGATTAGGAGAATTTAATGTTTATTTTAGGATATTATATTTATTTCGATGCGTTAATCAAATGTGTTCGGGAAGAATATTTAAATGATTATAAAGGTAAATGACGATCAATGTATTCGATTAAATAAAGAAATTTATACCTAAATTTGTCTGTTGATTATTAAAAGGCATTTTTGTGTACGTATTAAAAAGATTAAATAGATTTATGCACATATTAATTTTAGTTTGACTAAAATTAGATGGAAGATAACATAGTTCTATATAACAATAAAAGGAGTTAAAGAATTAACAAAAAAAAAGTTTCCAAATCAGATGTTAAGTTCTTTGACTATAATGTGGGTGTTTAAAATACCCTATTAATTGTTAGAAGGAATTCAAGATTAGTTGCAATGGTATTTATAGTTATTCCGCGTTTAGGCATTTATTTCATGAGAAATTCGGAAACGTATAAAATTTAAAATCATTTAGTCTAATCATGTCCGTTGTTTTTAGTAAAACTACTACCAGAAAAAAAAAATGTAAAAGATTTTACATATATGTACCCTAAATTTAAAAAAAAAAAGTATTTCACAATTGAATATTAATTCAATAAGAATTTGTAATTAATAATTTCTGAATACCATGAATTTGTAATCCTTAAGCTGTATTCTTAACCTACATATGGAATTCTTAAAATTGTAGAAAAACATAAAATTTATTTTGTTATGCTGCAAATATTTATTTAAAAATTACATTATTTTATGGGAGTAACTTGATATAATTTTATGAAATCTTCAGTAGAATAAAAAATAATTTAGCTTCGAATGCATGTAATTTATAGAAATTTATATGTATATTGAAATTCTGCTAATATGCAAACCTTAAAGTACAAAGCAGATTAAACATACATATTTCGGATAGAGATATTTTTATTGTATATATGGCCCGTATAGAATCAATTATTTACGGTTATTGTTGAGCACAAATTTATATATAATTGTTTCTTACTTGAAAATTATTACCGTAATGAGCAATCTATATTTCTCTAAAGCTTCAGACTAAATAAGTCTTTCCCTTACTTATTTACTTTAAGCAGATCGAGTACCAATTCATCAATCGTAGTGACTGGTAAGTGGTTGCTTGCCAGTATTTCTGAAACATATGACTGGATGTTCTCTGGGTGACAGAATGTGCTCTTATAAAGAAACGTCGCAAAGACTTTGATGATGGGGTATAGCCACGTATCTTAACACTTCCGAAATGTAACAAGGGTTTTCCAAAATATCCTCTATACGAACAAGAGCCCCCCAAGATATATATACCCATTTGTACACCCATACCATTATTTCAGGTACTGGGTCCACATGACGTCATAGAATAGTATTTTTTGCTCCTTACCTACAGATAAGAATGCATCCATCCCGATGTCGTACAATGAACCTGGATTTGTCTGTTAAGAAGGAGTGTCACCATTCTTGTGTCAAAAATCATTAACTCACCACAAGAGACATACCTGTCGCTGCTGCTGTATCAAGGGATACCAGTTCATGTAGCTGCAGATGTTATCACACTGTCCATGTGGACACTTGTTGTCCTCTAAATGAATCAAACTTCTGAGTCAGAGTGCTTGACGAGGTTTTACAATCCCAATAGGCCCCGAAGACAACATGTCGGTCATCTAAAATGTTAGTGGGTGAGGGTCAATGAGATACTGCTTGGTATTTTGGATGACACTCCTGGACCTGTTGATCCCATTTTCGCACAGCATTCATGGGATCATAGCCCATGCTAGTGGTAATATCGCAGAACGATTGATCACATTCCCGATGAACCCGGAGCCTAACGAAGTAGTATGAGGTGCTGGTATTTCTATCAATAAAGAGAATTCAAAAGATAAATTTTAAATGTTCTAATATTGATAGAAACCTTTTAAAAACATTATGATTTTTATAAGTAATTGATTATTCGTAAAAGATTAAGCAAAAGAATGGAGTTTGAAGGATTCGTCGTTTTTAAATACTTTCAGTCGTCCAAAGAATAGTTTCAAGTGGTCACACATGCAATTATATATATATATATATATATATAACACATCGATCAATAACTCCCGAGACTAACCCAGAGATGGCACTCGTAGTAAACCAGTAACCAGGTCTTTCTAGAGTACTAACCTTTGCTTGAAACGTGTCAAAATTTTAAGTCGATCGGACCAGGAAAAAGGTTTTTTGAAGTGAAGTGAAAAAGGTTTTTTCCAAGTGGGTGCTGCGATTGCTTTCGATGGAACAAAAACAGCAACGAGTCGATGATTCAGAAAGCTGTTTATCGCTATTTACTCGCAACAAAAAGATTTCTTTGAAAAAAAAAAAAAAGGAAAAAATTTTTTTTGGGAAAAAAAAAAAAATTGGAAAAGCGTTGGAACGATTGTATCACCCTAAAAGGTAATTAACAAAAGGTGTTATGTTGATGAATAAAAAAAAATTTTGCAAAAAAAAAGTTGTTTTCAATGTTAGACTCGGGAGTTATTGATCGATGTGTTATATATATGTGTGTGTGTATTATATACTTATATATATATATATATGTGTGTGTGTATATTATATACTTATATATATATATATGTGTGTGTGTGTATATTATATACTTATGTATATATATATGTGTGTGTATATTATATAATATATATATATATATATATATACACATACATAACCTATTAAACATTATTTATTAATGTATGACGTTATATATATTATAACAGATCAGTAAAACTTGATTAGATTCTTGGAAAGAGAGAGCGTATAAATTCGAGAGATAAATGAAATCTATAAAAGAGAGAACATTTGAACATTCTTCTTCGAAATCTCACAAAAGAATATTTTATTATAAACTAAATGTCTCAAAACAGTTTCTACAAAATTGAGAAAATTAGAAAGCTACCTTTCCCTGATTGTTCATTAATTGTGTAGTTCACATATTTAAGATCTATGATTTTCAGGTATATGACTATATATACTGCTTAAATTGCCTTAAAACTATCCATCAATGCTCCTAAATTTCAACGAATATTTCTTTTTCCCACTTTCTCATAGAATGTTCATTTTCATTCACTTCGTGCAAAGCTTTTAGTCCCTTTTAAAATTGCCATTTGAAAGTTGGGAATGAGTTTAACTGCGAGCTGAGTTTTAATTCTCGTAAAAGCTGCATTATTAGGTGAAAGGCTGCGAAATATCGATGCGACTTTGAATCAATTCTAGATTTCGTTAAAGCAGCCGAATGGAAGTAGTTAACTAGTAATGCAATTGAAATTACTCCGGAAAGGTAATTCCTACGCGCAAGTACAATGCGATAGAGAATTACTGTTTTACAATAGGAAATGCTCTTAAAATCTTTAACTGTTTTAGATTTTAAAGCGAAGAATGCAGTGCTGGATCATTTTAAAAGAATTTACCTGAAAAATTCAAATGACTGTATTTAGTACAGCTGCAAAGCTGAAATAAAGAAAAAAAACTTATAAATGATGCTGAAAATTTTCAGCTCAGACCAATATTTAATAATTTACACCATTATGAATCTGTTCACCAAGTTACATAACATTATTTGAAGTGAATGGTTTCTAATACTAATCGTATAGTAAAATTTTTATTCCGCATTACAACTAAAATACTTCAGTTAAGAAACATCGTTAAATAACATCTTAGAAACAAATCACTGACTTCGATTGAAGAATTTTAAATACAATAGCGTTTATTTAAAAGACTGATTGGGCTAACTAATAGCCAAATGTTACTGAAATATCAATTTAAAATTATGCCGATCTATTGAAATATGGGGAGTATAATTTTTTCAATAAATGATAGAAATCAATTTTAAAGAGTTGTCTTTTGAACAATATTTTGTTCTTTGTCTAGTTATAGTAAAAAGTTTGCATAACAAATGGATAGTTGATGAAGAATTAACATTTTCGCCTCGAAAGCTTTTCGTAAAATCAGATTAAATAACACCCTTTTTAAAATAACTCTACATACATTTCTCTCCGTTTATTTAGCTTTCAACTGGAAATGAAAAGGCGACTCCGTATTCCTTATCGTCAATATTAGCTTTGGTGATCTTAATATTATACATATATCAAATAGAATAAAAAAAGGTAATCTTCACACATCCTTTTCCTTAAGTAAGCGAATAGTTTATAATATATAAAGAAAGAAAAAATACTTATCTAAACAGAACAAAAAAGGCCGTATGTTAAAGTGTTTTTATTCTCTATAACTTAAAATCAAATTTTATGTATTGCAGCAATTATATATTGTGTCAATATATGTGTTCAATTATCTCAAGCATGTTTCTTGTGAGAGATAAATTTATATATATATATATATATATATGAAACATCTTGTCAAAGCTACACATTTAATTGTAGAAATCAAACTTTATCTAGAAGTCGTGGAGAAATAAGCAGTTCATATTATCTTGTACATTTCACTTCGTTTACCGAAAAAATTTTGACATTATATTCGGAAACCTAGAAGCCGCGTACGCCTTAACAAAGCAGGGAGCGAAAGGAGCCAAGAAGGACGAGAAAGAGTGCAGAACAATTAAAAGAGAACGGCCAACGGCTAGCTTCAGCCTATATTCCTTAGAGAAAGGGAATTCAGCAGAATTCCTCAGGAATTCTGCTTGGGTTGAAATTAGTAGAAACAAGCACCAAACTCACAGTTTTGCAAAGTGAAGATGAAGGCTGCAGTTAAAACGTGTTTGAAAGAAGAAAAGAAGGTGATCATACTAGTTTCCTTTTCCTCACACACAGACATAGAGGTGTGTGGGATCTAGATCAAGGGTAACTAAAGCATGGCATGAGAACCACGTGCAACTCTTGTAATCAAATAGAGGCTCTAGTCAAATAAAATATTTGTATGAATTTGGTAAATTAAAACTATTCAATGTCCAAAAGTAAAAATAATTATTTCAATTCGTTTAACAAATTTATAATTAAACTTAAGTTACTGAATATATCCAAAAGTATTTATTTTTATTTCATTTCTTGTTAGTTAAAAAAATTAATAATATTATTCAAACGCACGCAAAATATTGTTTTGATTCTATCAAATAATTTTGTAAAATATGTCTTAAGAATTAGATGTTCTTGGGGATACTTTACGATTTTTTTTCATCTTCGCAGGTTAATGATTAGTTAGGGTAGTTCGTGCAAACTCAGTTAACTACTAATAAGTTAAAACAAACCAATGCTTATTTTTAATAAAATTATATGTCGAATACAAACATTTAAAAACTGTGATTAGTCTCAGCACTCATTATATTGTGTAAGGATACTTTTGTTCCATAACTCCGGTTTCCCAAACTCAATAATTGAATTACCGTTTCGCCTTAGGAAAAAAGAATCTACAACATAGTGTCATTGTTTCTTGTGGAAAATAAAATATAATCTGGAGAATTTTACAATTTCCATCTGTAAATCTGAGTAAATGGCCCCTTCAATTATTTTTCTTTAAAATGGGGCTTTCAAAAATAATGTACCTGTTCACATGTAATTTATATGATATTAAATGTTACTGAAGAAGTTCAATACATGGTAAGGTTATTTGATCTACGAGGGTCATGCGATAAATCTTTAGAAAATCCAAAAGATGACGCTCGTAGCATCGAAAATGGTTTGCTCATAGTATGAATCATGGCTCACAAGACTGTTGTCTCCGTAATTTTAATCACATGGTTTCATTTTTATTGTAGACTGAAGCAAGAAAATCATGTTTTTTAAGAAATATGGAAAAAATGGAGTTTCGAGCAATTATTATACACTTATATTTAAAAGGCTTAGCATAGAAAGAGATCAAAGCTGAGTTGGATGGAATTCATGGTATATCTGCTCCTATGTTTGCAACTATTTACATTTGGGTAAAGTAGTTTAAACAGAGCCGTACATCCACAAAAAACAAATGTCGTTCGGGACGTCTAGTGGAAGAGACTACTCCTGGAACAATAAGGTTTTAATGATGAAATCCTCAATATGGTTTTGAGTGATCGACGAATCAAAGTGCACGAAATAGTTGAGGTCACTGGCATATCACAAGGTATAGCGTTTTCAATTTTGTACAAAAAATTGAGAGTGGAAAAAATTCTTGCTAGAAAAATTTGGTGTGAAAAAAATCTTTGAAAGATGGGTGCTACTTTTGCTCTAAGTGTAAAATAACGCAAATGTGTGGTCGAATGTGAGTGACACATTTTTGTTACAATCTTGGCAAATTTCTCCATCTACATATATATTTTATAGAAACACGGACACATTATTACACTCCAGAGTCAAAGAAACAATCAAAACAGTGGGTTTTTGAAGGCTCCGAAGGACGCAAAGATGGTGAAATCGGCCGGCATGGTGATGGCCGTGGTTTCTTATTATACACACAGAATCATTTACACCCATTACTTGAAAAAAGGAAAACAATATTTGAAGAGTATTATAAGTCCTTATTGCCCCGGTTAAGAGAAGAAATGGAGAAAAAACATTCTTATTTGAAAAAGAAAAAGATCCCTCATGACAATGTACAGGTGCCCACCTGTGCTCTTACGATGGCCAAAATCATGAAATTAAAGTTCGAATGATTACAACAACTACCGTATTCACTGCATTTGACCTCTAGTGACTATTTTTTTTATTTTCAAACTTTAAAAAGTGGCTCAGCGGACAACGGTTCTCGTTGAACGAAGAGGTCATCGCCCAAACAGATGTCTATTTTGAGGACCTTCCAAAATCATACACTTTAGATGGCTTGATAAATTTAATTAAAAGCTTGGTTAAGTGTATAGAGCTAAAAGATTATGGTGAAAAATTAAAAAAAAATTCTGCCGAAAAATATTTTGTTTTTAACTGTTTGTTTTGTTTAAAAATAATAATCTTTTTCTATGGACTTATTAAACGACTCTCGTAACAACAATGGTAATTTCATAATTGTTACAAATATAACTACGCTTCAGTAGAAGGTTTTTGAAAGTTATTGTAATGTGGTTTTATTATTAGTAATAATTTATACTAAATGTGAATTATTTATATGACAAGCGCTTAGTAATGAAATGTGTTTAAAAGAGATTGGTAAATTATTCGAGAAATGTTTAAATTGGTGTATAGAAATATAAAATGGTTCAATAATGTTATCTTTTTAAAAAGTAAAAGGAAGTTATAAATTTAATCATTCGTCACTTTATCACAGGCTTCAGCAGCGTATGACCTGCTATCATCGATTGATCCATTTAATAATATCAAAAATGAAGTATAGTATGGAAAAATAAATTATGAAACGGATATATGAGTCAAACACTTGAAGAATACATATCAGAATGAACTGAAAATAAATAATAATGATAGAAGAGC
This sequence comes from Nephila pilipes, assembly GCA_019974015.1. Classification (NCBI taxonomy): domain Eukaryota; kingdom Metazoa; phylum Arthropoda; class Arachnida; order Araneae; family Nephilidae; genus Nephila; species Nephila pilipes. The sequence goes on from BMAW01056371.1 coordinate 785,624, forward strand.
AATCTAAAATTTTAAGCCCTTTTTTTGATATCATTGTGTTTCATGTGGGCATCACTTCCTACAGAGTTCTCATATCTAAAAATATTGTCTTGTAAATTTTGTCAGCAGTCAGTTGAACTTATAAATATGAGCAAATATTTTCACACTTGAAATTCATTTTAAGAACAGGAGAAGCTTAACTATCAGAAATTCAGATACTTATAATCGTCTTAAGATGATTAACTGTAAACCATACTTAACTAAACTGACGTCCCAAGTTCAGAATCAGGGCACCCATTGATAACAATGATAAAAATAAAATTCATTCAGTTATATTTGCTTTCATAACAATTGGAATTGTATTTTAATTTTTTTTTTATGTTTAAAGCATAGTATAATTATTTTCTCAATTATATTTGCTAATTATTTACCGAAAAGGTGCGCCTGAAAATTAAAATGCCATTGACTCGAAACGTTTTCTTAATGCACACACTTTGATTTATTTTGATCTGCTTCCAAAAAAAAAAAAAAGTTGCCGATGCCTGCTCTATCATATTTAATTGTTAAAATTCGAAATTTCTTTTATATTTTCCCTTACATGAAAAAAACATAATTTTTTTTGCTTTTAATCATAGTAAAATATATCCATTCATTTTTTTTCAACCAATTAAAATATTTATATTACCTAGTTAAATTAAAGAAAATAACGTAAATGATATACTCTTAATTCTAATGAACAGAATGTAATAGAAACTATTGCCACGCATTCGATATGAATGAGAATTAAATTGCCAAGAATCAAATCAAAGAAAAAACTTCATAAATATGTAAAAGTATTGCTACGCTTTGTTAGATCGAAAGCAGGAGAAAGTCTAGTGAACTCGTGGCTGGAGTTGTTTCTTCGAGTTTTGGGTACGAATCCCGATACCTCTAAAGACCCACCGTGAAGCGGAACTGATGAACGCTATTTACAATTCAGTTTTCCGCATGGTGTGAAAGATAGTTCAGTCGCAGATGAGATATGCATAAACATAACATCAAAATACATAATATTTCAACACAGAAAGAATGTTGAAAAATTCAGCAGCTTATCAGGGAAGATTATTAGTTGTACTAGCTAATAAAATAAGCAAATGATTATATCATAGATAGCGGATGAGTTTCATGCAGAAACACGACCGCAAATACTGTGGGATACCGCACAAACAAAGGCGTTCTTATTCATCTTATGCTGTACTTTATTTTTATGTTAAAATCATTTAATAAATACCATTTGCTGGAAGAGAAAAGTACAAGAAGATATCGTAAAGTTTTCTTTATTTCTAAGAAACAATCGAGATACCTGGATAAAATTTATTCTGCGTATTAATTGATCCTTATGAACATGATTATCAACTACAGTGGTTAAAGTTGATTTGTTCGGTTTGAGGAAGCTGTAGCTTAAAGTTACTCGCAGTACGGAGAAGATAGGAGTTCAATATATTGAGTTCTGCAATGATGGACCTTTGAAAGGTCAATAAAAGCTGAAAGAAATGTAAAACTCTGAAGGGTGATATTGTAGAGAAGTCTTAAATGTATAAAAATTAAATTTCTATCTCGATTATTTTTAGAAATAATTATAACTTTATAGCCCGAAGTTAATAATTAATATTTTACAGTTTTGCAAATTGTTTTGTAACATGGTCTACTCTCTAAACTTCCCTTAGCTAAGACAAGGTTTTTTTTCCTGGTATTCTATTTAATTTTCCAACTCCTGTCCTACCAAATGAAGCGTAGTTATGCAAATTAGGTAAACTTACGAAGCGTAACAAATAGATATAATCAAATCGTATAAAAGGGGCAGAAAAAGTGTGCAGATATATAAATATGTTATGATAATAGAAATATTGTGGTATTTGAAAGAGAGAAAAGCGTGTGAAAGCTTTGAATAGATCACGGAAGTTACTTGTGCATCTGTGTGATCTAAAACATGGGGCTCTGATCGAATCTGCTCTGTTGAGAATTTACTCGCATATTATTCTGGTAAGAGTAATCTTTTATATTTTATAGAAATTATTGGTATTCGCGGTGAGGTATAATAAATTAGAAGGGAGCCTTCCCTTGTTAGAGAAATAATAAATAAGATTTTTAAAAATAATTGACTAGATTCTTGAACTATTTATGAGTGATTACTTTAATTACTTTATCTGTGCTCATAATTAAATTGAACTTCAGATTTGCAATTTGATTTTTATTCAAGATGACAGACTGGTCGGGAAGAAAGATACACTGAAACTTCAATCTAAGACTTCATGAAACTAAACAAATAAACATTAATAGCTGTAATATACAACGGGTTTTGCAGATGAATCAATTAATATGCAGAATTTTTTTTTTATCTAGGTGTCTTGGTTATTAATTATTAATAATTAAAGCTTTACCATACCCTCTCGAATATGCTTGAAAACCCAAGATTTCTGTGCCATCGATTTCAGTAGCAAAAGTCTGGAAATTATAAATAGTGATTGAATGTTGATCTGAATTGTAAAATATCCATAATTGAAGTCGATTTACTTTTACAGACAAATCTCGATTTTATTCAGAAGACATTCTCTAAGACATTTTGCCATTTAAGTTACACAGTAGTCTAAATAATCTTTATCGAAACATATCGATAACATATCTTGCTGTTCTTCATCGATAAATACAATTTTAAAAGTGAAGGAAATTACGATCAAGATCGACAAAATTTTGAATGATTGCTCAAAGTTGCTCATTAGTGCTATGGTTGAATGATTGATAACAATTTTCTCTTCCTTATATGTGTTCAGAAAATAATGAAGAATATAATCTTCTTCATTATTTTTCTCTAATTTCTCTGGCCATTATAGTAATAAATTGCTAATCATATAATATACTCATACGAGTAGAATATAGTTAATACAGCAACTAAAAATATTAATTAGCTGATTATTTATGTTTCGGAAGCTAGTCTCGGACGACTGCAAATTTAATGCATCGTATAGTTAGTTATAGAAACTTGTTTTTTCTTGTAAGAATTATATATATATATATATATATATATATATATATATATATATAATTACATTCAATAGCTCATATGTTTAATTAGGACCTTATGAGCTCCTTTTATGTCAAATTTAAACAATCTCCTAAATTTTTAAAGAAAAATTAACATCATTGGAATTCAAATTTTTTACATTGAGATGTTTGTATGTTTGCATATCTGTTTATACAAGAGAGAATCCTATTTATAAATATACAAAATAACGAATTAGCAATTAAGAATCAACATTAATATTTATATTTGTAAGTCATGTACTTATCTATAGGTACATTGTGGATAAATTCAAACGCACTTATAGTTTTAAAAATTTTCAGAGCACTTTAAAATATAACTATTTATACAGTGAATATAATTATAATTTTAAGATATTAGAAATTTTTTAAATTCAAGTCTCAAATTCACTATAATTTGTTTACAAATGTTGTGCAGAACTTAAAATTTTCGAATGCTTGTATAAAAACAAATAAGTGTTCAATGTGTGGGAAGTAACCTCATTTAATTGTATAAAAAGTACCAGAACAATGGGTAAAGTATAATTTGTGGAAAAAGTATGAGAGTCCTAAGCAGTTGTACTTTGAGAAAAATGCAAATGCAAATATTTTTTTTTCTATTGCGTGGCAAGAGTGTTTACAATTTTTGAACGTTTTATTTATCAAATTCTCATAAATCATACATCGATCGATTAATCGAATCACCCTCTAATTTTTAACAGAAAAATTACAGTCATAAATTTGAAATATTTTAGTGTCTTAGTTACCTTAACAAGAGATTGAAATTGAGAAAAACCTCCATAAATAAAACGATTTCTACATAGACATGATTTTCTAAGAAAACTCCTTTTATCTCGTTTCAGACTGAAATGGTAGAGTTGCAAAAATAAGCAAAATCAATCTTTCGAAACACTGTCAGGTTTACTTTCTGACTTTTCACATTACAGATGACGTAAATTATAGAGAGGTCCAGAAGTTGATGATAGTACTGATTTTCAAACTAGGCGAAGGTTACTTATAACCCTTTACAAACGTGAAATGATTCACTGTACTTTGTGTTACCACCATTTGTTACTATGGCATCCAACATCGAACAGTAAAATGGGGCATATGTGTAAAATTGGGATTTTGTTGAAAAATAATTTATTTTGTATTATCTATGAAATTAATAACATAGAACGAATTTATAATGTCGTAAGTGAGATCTAGATAAATATAATGTTATATATTTTGAGAAATTTTTGAGGAAAAGGAGAGAAATCAAAATAAACATATTTCAAACAGTCACAAAGCTCGCCATTTTAGAGCAAAACGGTTTACACGAATTCTATAATCAAGAAAAATGAAGGAAAAAATTGTGGAGGAAAAAAAGTTTTAGCATCAACAAGAAACTATTATTTTGAAAATTATACTGCCTAAATTATAAGGCGTAAAACTAATGCTTGTTAGTTTTTCAATAAAAGTTTCAATGATTGAAAACATTTCAAAATCTTGATGACAAGCAAAAAATAGTTTCATTTGTTTTGAATGGCATTCTGAGAAATTCAATTCAAATCTTATCATTGTCAATTTTAATATTTTAACTATATTGCACTGAAAAAGTATTTCAAGTATATTGCAAGTATTTTAATACATTCCAAGTTGATATTTCTTCTTAGTGGTGCATATTTTAATTCTGATTAAGTATATGCCTTTTTCTCTCTCAAAATGGTTTGAAGATTTTGATCTTTCATATTAAAGGAATAGTTCATGGTACCTATGAAACGAAATTATTTTCAACATTGCTAAAAATAAAGATAGAATTTAGGGTGTGATATATATATGCGTGGGGTAATTTTACTACATAGATTTAACACTTGCAGTTAAGAAATTCATTTTGGGACTTGAATAACTTTACATTAGGTAACTATTTTGGAATTTGGCAATGTATCTAATTCTAATACAGATGGAAGATCTTTAAAATTGTATATTCTGGTGCTCTCTCTATTTGATAATTTCGATGTAATTACTAAAATTCTGGAAGCTGAATAACCTAATGAGTCCTTCAAAATGTTGAACATAACAGATAATTTTTGATAAAATGTAAAGGAAAAAGAGCTAAATATTCTGTATTTGTAAACTGTGATTCTCTTTTAATTTCTACAGATTATAACAGTTTCAGTTAATGTCTTTTATGGAGAACAGTATCGTGTATCTCAACCCCGCCATTAATGATTGATTCGATATTCATGAATATTATGTTGACGGAAAGGAATTATACTACTCATTTAACAAATTATATTGATTTACTTAAGATTTGATAAACATAATGAAAAGTTATTAAATCAAATATAATCATCGCACACATTTCTGAATTATCGTTATAAAACTGAATAATTTTATTGTTGGTAAATTTCATATTTTAAATTTAATGATTTTGATTGATTATGAACGTCACATTTACACGCAACATGAGAGCTATAGGCAAGAAACCTCGTAATACTGAATCTCAGTCAAATGATGTGGACCATATTTGAGATGGTGCGAATACTCCATTCCCCAAACTTCCATACCAACCCAAAAGGAGGACTTGGTACTTTGACAAATTTAACGTGCATCAGCCTCGATTTACGGAATGTCCTTAGAGGCTTTAGAACTCGAACTCACGACTCGACGAAAACAACTGCAGCCACGAGTTAGCAACCATGACTACAAAGCTACTGTTGCCACTACTGTTGCCACGATGTATTTTAGTGTATTACGTCCAAATTTTGAACGTAATACACTAAAATACATCGTGTATATATTTATTATTTCCCTTAATAAACTTTATACCTTTTTTGAAACATGGGGCTAACAAACGTACATTTACTTAGTAAGCAATTGTTTGTAATCAATTTTTCAAAGCAGAAAAAAGATATTTTTTGTTGAAATAAATGAAGCTTCAATTTCTATGTGAAAATAATTCGCTTATGAGTAAACAGTAAATAGATAAAATTATTCTCCTAAATTGACTTTCTATCTTATTACTTTAAATAGACTTGTATTATTTAATTAAGTGTGGATCACCGAGATATATTATTACAATAATGTGATTTATTGATCAAGTTGCTAATAACTTCTTTTTTGAGCTATCCAACCTTAACAGAGTTCGACGAAAATTTAATATATTCACCCTTTTATAGGATTTCTATGTAACAATATAAATAATGCATGTAAACATAAAATTAACTGTTAAACATATTGTTGAAGTAACTTAACTAACTGAAAAAAGTTGGATAATTAATTAAGGGCAATATATTTCGTTTAATTTTAAAAGTATACTTAAATATATGACACAATTTTTTTCCATGTTATGGTAAGCGTAACGGTCAAAAGGTTAAACGGTATCTGTCAATTCATTAAGTGTGGAAAAATATTCAAGAAACAACAAAATCTGTAACGGGTATTAATTGGATAATACTAATTAGACCTAATCTCTATACATAGCTGGAGACTCTTTATGTGTATATGCGTTCGGGGAATACAGTTTGTTAATCTATAAGGGAACTTTAAAGTTATTTTTAACTCTGAAATTAAGTTCCTTCACACACACATGAATTCTTCGAAACCAAGTATGAGTTTCAGGATTAAATGTCTATGGTAGGAAGATTGCAAGCATAATATTGGTCTTATCTTTACTGATATCTTCAAAAAAGGCTAACTCTTAGATATTGTTGCATAAAAATGAAACTTCCTTATTTTCAATTTTAAAAATGACGCTTTTGAAAAGTTTTCTCAAATTATGCATTATTGTTCAAATATATTAAATGAAATAAGTCTCAGATGCTCTGATTTAATTTTACATTTGATCTTAGATTTATTATTTATTTAATGATCTGTAAACCTTACAAAATTATCTTTTATTGGAAGAAAATCAGATTTTTTAACTTCATTCTGTTTTAAAAGACGATTTAGTAATAATGTAAATTTAATTTAATTTAAGTTTTCTATGAGCATCATTATAAATGGAGCCTATATCAATTTTGTCACAGATATTTTTCATTCTCTCTCTCTCTCTCTCTCTCTCATCTAACCTTCAAATAAGAAAAAAAAATCAATAGTAACTTTAAATACAAGTATTTCATTTCATTGTGTTCATAAAATTACACATCATCCGATTTTCTTTTTTGCATGTGAATTATCGATATTAAATAATTCTTAGTATTGTTTTATAAGTATTACCAAGTGCGTGTTTTCTCTGAGAAATATCATATTTTAATTGAAAATATTATTCAGAAAAAAAAATAACAAAAATTTTCTTTCTTTTTAAGTTTTTAAAAATTACATTTGAATTTTCGCAACTACTAATTTTAAATTACATGATTGCAAGTAGTTGCGTTACTCTGAAATTGCTAGCTCTCTTTTTCGCATACTTTTAATTACATTGTGTAAAAATTGTTCGCGGATTTTAAATTGAATGAAGTACTTTTCGTTAAACATTTCCTTTCTTACAATTGATCAAAATATTTTTCATTTGCTGAAAAATAAATTAATAAAATGTTATTCATAAAAACAATCTAAGAAAAGAATTTGATGTATTTTGAGTTTTCAATATACTTTTCAAAATAAATATCAGAGTAGTGAATGTTTGTAAGATGCCTCAGAAATGCAACAAATATTCCAGATAAAGTAATTTTTTTTCTTTGATTAAAAAATGCAATTAAGATACCATAGCAACCTCCACGATGGCATTTCTTCTCTTATTGCTATTTTTCATCCGGTGTCCAACTGGAAATAAAACAACGTTTGGGCAGACTTACTTAATTTATTTTTATTTGTTTATCAACAAATCTTTATATTGTTTCAAAAAATCCATGTAAATAGAAACTTGATAAGAAGATAAGTGAATGTCAATGAAACCATATACAATTTTAAGATATTTAATAATTGTAATTTGTAAGTTGAAATTATACTATTACTTATTTAAAAAAAAACCCGGTAATAATGAAATATTAAGTAAACAAAAATAAAATTAAAAACGCCTTCACCAAACTACTTTACAAAAGAAGTGGCACACCCAATTCAAAATTACTTTTCTCGCTTTTTTAATTATAAGCTAATGTTTAAAAGAGTAATGTTTAGTAATTTAGAGCTAAAATTACACACAATCTTTTACTCTAGTTTAACTTGTTCTTTTGAATCTTACTATCGACGCAATTTTTTTTTTCAATTTACTTTTTCATGTAAATTGGTATTTTAATTATTTATGTGAAAGAAAAATTCATACTTATTTAGTACTAATTAATTGTTTTACCTATCTAACATTCTTTACTTATTTAACTCTAGAAATGACGATGCAAGCTGATGAATACCAAAGCCAAATCTTCTTCATCTGAAAGATTCTCAGTGTCTTAACTATGCTTGAAAATTGTCTGCAAAATTATAAACAGTTTCAGAAAAAAAAATTATTTGTCTTCAAGAACAATGAATGCTGAAAACTTCATTTCATGAAAAATATTTATAGAAAAAATAATCTTATGTGTTTTTGCAATGATTTAGTAATTTTTCAATATATGTTTAAGACGGACAAGAGAATATCATGAAAATAATAGCTATATCTGATTGAAATAGCATTCGCGCTGAGAAAAAATATCTAAGTAAAAATTGTGAATCCTTTTTTTTTTTACTTTTCGTTTTTCATTGCATGGTAAGAATGTTGTAGAAAAAATGACAAAGTCCATATTTTCATCAAATTTTAAATTTTTGGAACTCTTGTACGTATATTTGATACACGTAAAACTATAAACCCAATTTCAGGTGCGATGTAGCTTATCAAAAAGAAATATCTGTAATTATGTGTCTCTAAGCAGAACTGTTATTTTGAAGCTCAGAAACGTTTTGAAACTCTTTATATGCCACCCACCTGCTAAAAGCGTGGTTTATAAACGTACTATCCCATTATCAATGTAAGCACAAAGTAAGCATTAGATTAATAAAAAACAAAAAAATGAAATCTAAAAAAATTAAAAAATTATATATATATATATATATATATATATATATATATATATATATATATATATATATATATACACCTATTAAGTTTAACACTAATCCAAATTCAGGCGAACCACTTTTCCCACAAATAAACTGCTTCAACCCTGAATCTCAAGCATAATAAACTCTAGAAGATAATAAATGACATTAAAGGTTGTTAAGTATAAAAACTCGTGTTTCGGTATCAATTTAACATTCATTCGCAAATGTTATGTATGACTATTCTGCATTTGCTTTCATTTAGTTTCCATGCTTTCGGAATTTTATGCAACTTTATGCAAATAAAGACATTTACTCAAAAATTGACTTTTTAATCTACTTATTTATATTCAAGCCAAAATTAAATAGATGACATTTTTATTATTTCGTTTACGTGTTTCTATTCTTATATATATATATATATATAAGTTACCTGAATTCTTATTTCAAGAAAAGAGAAATTCAAAAAAAATCGAGTGTGGAATGGCACCATATTGATTAGTCAATATTTGTTGCATTTTGTTTTCTGAAAAGTTGTCTGGGGTCACTCAGCACTCACACAGAAGAGATACTAAAATATTTGAGATGCTACCGATCAAGACATTTCCTTTATTGATAGCAATATTTATGTGGTGGTCCTTCTTGAATCTTTTTCAAACTTCTCACTTTTCCATAAGGGGCAAGTTAGAATATCCTATTTCCGTATGCGAGTATATGCAAATTCCTAGTGTTCTGCGTGCTAACCTGTGGTATACAAATTATACTATGGCATTATCGTGCAGCCACCTGAAAAGCTCTGCAAAAGATAAGATAAAATAAAAAATATCCTAATGAAAATAAGACAAAAATTTACTGAAATATTATTATACATAGTAATATTCATTCAAAAAAAATTAATATTTACAATAAATTTAATAAACAATCTTAAACATCATAGAAAAAAATCAAGAGAAAAGAACTAAAGCAAAAAAAAAAATGGAGATTAATTTATTTAAACTGCTCCCCACTTAGGATTGGAAAATGTGTGTTTGTATCAGTATTAAGAACCCAAAAATCATAATTTCAGTAAAGGTATATTAACAAAGTGATGTAAAATATAAAGGAAATAAATATATAAAGGAAATTGTACAGGCGGTTGATAATACTCTTCTTTTCAGGCATACCGTCACCCATGATTGTACCAATTCACAATTAACATAAAACTTTTTCAAAATTTCAATCCCTACAAAATATCAATGTCCCATACTTAAAAGTCTTAATTATCACATACTCAAGGTACTAAAAATTATTCACTGTGAAGTATCAAATTCCTGGGAATGAAAGCGACTTAACATAAAGTGAATGACTTGTATAATGATAGCACACAGTTTAGTAATACTTGGAATATATAACGCAAAAAACAATACATTTGGCAAAAGTACCAAAAATACTTCATCAACATTAAATGGTTATGTGTTGTTGTTTTTTTTATATTCAATATAGCTCTAAATAATTTGGGGGGGGATTTGGTTGAATTCTAGAATTGGTTGAATTCTGAATCGCACTAGAAGCAACACTAGGGCTAACGATGGATCTCGTAATTTTAAACCTCGGTCAAGTGACGAGGACTACACTTGAGTTGGCACCCCATCTCCTTACTTCCTTACCACTCCAAACGAGTACTTTGGGCCTTGACATATTTAATGTGCATCAGCCCTGGCTACATGCCGGATATTTAGCGGCCAAGGCTCGAACTCCCGAATCGACGAAAACCCTCAGCAACGATTCCGCTACCGCGGCCACTCTAAGTAATTTAAGATAAGGATGAGATATGTAAATGAAAATTTCAATATATTTCATCTTTATTTTTTTAAATCTTTATTCATAATAAATTTACTTAGAAATTCGATTCGCGTATCATTCCAGATAAGTAAAAAAAAAAATTTGAATAGAACTAAGGAAACATATTTCTGAAGAAGTAAATCATAAGAACATGTTCAAATAGTACATGTCTGCGTCTTAACATAGCTGCACAGCATTAAAGAAAAAAAAATACTTTTATTGGTTTTAGATGTTATTTCCCGAGATTATTTTTGAGAGCTTACTTTTTAAATCATTCTTTCAGCAAGTATTATAAAGCAAGCAAATAATCAAATATCTGTTTATACCAAAAATTTGAAAAAAGTTATTTAGATGTAAATATGGCAAAACTTTTGCAGGTGTATTCAAATCTAACTATTTTTTAACAGCTCCGAAGCATTCAGAAATGCAATATTGCAGTTACACAAAATTCCCCCATATTCTTTTATAACATTGTATCTTGTTTCTGAAAAGTGTACCTCAATAGATTGAGTGAAATATATTTTCATAATTTAAGACTAGTCAGAAAAGAACATTTCTTTTTTTTTAATCCAGAAAACTGGGAAGAGAAAACGGAAATTTCTTGTTGTCCTTTAATATGCAATTTTCTTTGCAAATGTGTGCTTGAAATATTTCCATAATGCTGTAATATTTCGCTATAGCTTAATTTTTTCGAGGCTGGTTAGTAAATTTTATAAAAAAGTGGCTGATGATTTTGATGGCGAAAAAAAATATTATAATAATGAATTGAGTAAGAAGATAGAGGCAAATTAGGTATGGAAGAAATATTTTGCCATTATTTAATTCAAAGTTTCGTAAGAGAAAATATGGGTGATATTATCGATAAATGTAGAAATGGATTTACTTTCAAGTGATGTAAGTCATAAGTCTTCTAAAGAAGAAATAATCATTGAGGAAGTGTATGGTAATAAAATTCATATTTTTAAAACAAGAATATTTTGAAAAAGAAAATGTATTATAAGTATGAATTCAAAAATATCTATCTACCTATTAACTTAAGTAACAATAAGGATAATGGTAAACAAAGCTTAGATTATAATTATAATCATAAAATTATTAAATTAATTTACAATGTTTGTAATGATAAGAGATGCAAAACATGTAAAATTATTAATATAATGAACAACTTAACATTATTTTCAAATTTATTTTCGGTAAAACTTTACTTACTAAAATGTAAAAAGTGTTATTATAAATATATATGTCAAATTTGTTATAATATTTGTATACATATTAATCAACATAACCAGGATAATAATTACTTCAGGTATATAAAGATTTACAATAAAATATCAGTATAAAATATTTTTATAAGAATAGTCGTTACATTATACACAACGTTTCCAGAAATGTTAATAATAAAAAAAGGAAGAAATAATAACAGAAAATTATGGACATGGATGCTATCTAAGAAAAGAATTATATTTTAAAAAATAAATTTGAAAAAGACTTCAATATTAGAAGCAGTAAACATTTTTGTGTGGCATAAAAAAAAGAGAAATTTAAATTTAAATGGAATTTGTTATCAATGTAAATAAAATAGATAAAATATTTATCAATACATTGTTAAGAAAATCTGTAATTTTTTCATTCATAAATACGTTGGTGATTGTAATAATGATAATCAAAAATTAAAAAATTGTAGTATTAGATTTATGAATTTATCCTTTTATAATAGAATGTTTTACAGTATTTTTAATAAGCCAAAAATTTAATTCCTATTAATAGCATTAATATTAAAAAAGAATTTAAATTTAATATAAATACATGGGACGTTAAATACATAATTACAATTTTTATACAGAATTATAGATAGATAACGTTTTTAATTGTAATGATTATATATACATAAATAGAGAATATCAACATGTGATTGCAGGTAATCTAAATATTGTTAGGGTTATAGATATTAGAAATATTATTTATGAAGTTACAGTATTCAGACTTATTATTTCTAACAATAATAATTATATTAAAAATTAATGAAAACATTGAGATAATTTTTAAGTATTTTGGCTACTAAATATAATTTACCTATTGAAGCATTTAAAGAATGTAACTATGTTATGTATGTTTTATATTAATGAGGAACTTAAATATTTGAATTTAAGATTAAAGACAGAATTACATTTATATATCGAAAGGATTTTACTCGTATATAAAAATACATGATGAGTTGATTTTATATTATATTGTTAAATCCTCAAGAAATTATGCTATTATTTCTAAAAACCCTTATGGTAATATCTGTAATAAATATCTTAATAATAATAATAACAATAATGTTTTTATTAATGTTACTACTAGGGATAGAGAAATCTGCAATAAAATTAAAGCTTTATGTAAGCAAGTAGGTTCTGCGATGAATATTCTAAAATTTGCTCAAATCACTCTTTCATTTTAATTCCTTAATTTCATAAAGTACCTGTTAAAATTAGAATTGTGACTAAGGTTTTCAATGCTTACATTACTAATGCTGGTAAAATTTTACTAAAGATTTTGCAAAATACTATAGATGGCTTTGAAAAGACTGTTATTATTAAAAATAGTTATGAAATTATTAATTACATAAATGATAGAGATTTACTCTATTCATAATCATGACTTTGAATATTTGATTAATTCTACAGTTATAGAGGAATTAATTAATGTTTTTCCGTTAATTTCTAAGAATTAAAAATTAATAGTTCTATACGTTTTGAGAAATTAAAATTTATCATTGATTTCTTCATAAAAGAAAGTTATGTTTGTTCAAATGATAAAAAATATAATCAAATGAAAGTTATACAACAGGGTAGTCCTGCTAGCAATAATCTCGCCAGTATTTATATATATTTCTGTAAACTAATTTTAATGACTGTAATAAATATATTTATTTAGATATATTGATTACCTAATAGTTTTCAAAATAATTTTAACCCTGAATTTAAAAAAGGCTTGACATTTTATTCTTCCAATTTAAAACTGATTAAAACTAATATAAATTCACATTAACAGATTTTTTTTGTATCAAATTTAAGAAAGTTAATAATAGGATTATTAGTAGTACATTCAACAAGAGAGAGTGAGACTGTTTTCATATAAATAAAGTTTCATTCCATGATAGCAATTTAAACTTTAGTATATATAGTAACACATTATATATTTTTTTATTTAAAAATATTAAATTAGTTAATATGCCTTTAAATATTCAAAATAACTGAAAAATTTTCTAATTACTTCAACTAAGGCTTATTATCCTTGAATACTTAAAAGGAAATTTAAAATATGAAATTATAAAATATATTAATTGTAAATTATGATTTATATTAATCATTTATTTCTTATTTTTAATTATTTATTTATATTTTTGCTGTTTTTCTAATAATTTTAGAATTTATATCATAAAAAACATTTAAAATAGTTTAATTTTTAATTTTATTAAAAAAATTTAATTTTTTAAATTTTTTATTATTTTATTTTTTAAGATATTTTTTTCATTATTATTTTACTTTTTCGCAATATTTGTAACTATAATTTTCGGTTAGTTCTGACATAGCTTGGTAGATGGCATTGCAAATAAAGCTCCTTCCTCTGATAGCAATTTAAGCTTACATATACATATATATATATATATATATATATATATATATATATTAAAAAAACCTACTTACTTATAATTATCAAATTAGTTAACATGTCTTTAAGTTTTCAAAATTGTTTTAATATTTTCTCCATCAATTTTGCAAAGACTGATTATCATAATAATTTTTTTAAAAAATGTTTTAAAAATAAGAAATCATAAGATATATAATTTTTTGAAAATTTGTTTAGCTGTCTTGGTAAAATATACTTATTTTTATAAGTATATATATTTAATACTTATAAAAACATATTAGTTATTAAATATATTTAGGTATATAAATTTAATACCTAATTATAATATACACATATATATATATATATATATATATATATATTTGTATATTTGAACTCGGCTCACATTTAATATTAGTTATTGGCTATTTTTTGATGATCGTATTCATGTGTACAATATCTATTTAATAATTTTTTTTAAAAAAATATTTTTCTTTAATTTTAGACTTTCACCCCATATTGAGATACATTTTTACTGTATGATTTCTTTTCTTTTTCCAAAATAATTAGTTTATTAAATTTTGAAGGCTTATAAAGTTCCAAAATTATTATATTTTTAAATGATTACTTTGTAAAGGTTTTATTTTTTAATTTTACTTTCTTAATCGTTTTCCAGTCGATATTTATTTATTTACCTTCAAACAATAAAACAATAGTTTGAGCGGTATTTTGGATATCTGTTACTATGCCATATTGGTCTGCTACCACAAATATGTTGTAGGCTAAAGTTTAATTTTTTCAGAATTAAGTAATACTTTTTATAAGCGTTTATTAATTGATACAAATTTTTCTTTTGTTTAATTTTTTTTACCTTGGTTGTGCTCTATTGCTTTCCTTGCTTCATTTTTTTTTTTGTTGAATTTCTGGTTCTTTTTCCTGGTTTTTTTTTATTATTCTTGATCTATACCATAATGATAATGTAACAATTAAAGATGTGATGGTTGTTTCCATAACAATCCATAATAGAATCAACATATGATACTATAAAAACCTTTATCAATAAAGTATAGGGCCATCTTCGGCAAACATAATGGCTTGAATAAGTATGGGAGTAGAATTGTATAAATCATTTATGACGTTTAAAAGAATTAATTGTTCGTGAAGATATGTCGAGAAAGTTCAAAGTGAAAGGAAGTTGTTGGAATATAGTTGCGGTTTCTTTTTTCTTATGTAAACTAGAGTGCCTTAATAATATTAAAGTAAAGGGGTTAAGAAGAGCAGAGGAGTTGTGGGACCGTATGTTTCTTAAATCATGTCTTAACAGGAATATTTGTATAGATTAAAGAGTTATCATTCTATAAGATGATATCTATGGATGGAAATAATGTTTGTACCATGGGCTGCACCTGGTTGCCTAAATGTCTAATTCAGTTACACTGCCTTCCATGATTATGATAGGGCTTACAGAAAGCCAAGAGATCGCTTCCCAAATCGTTACACAGCCGCCTCCATGAATCGTATTTAGAACATTTCAATATGGATTAATAACATGCTTGTGTAATCCTCCGGACCAAAACACGTCCACTTATGAGAAACAATTTAAGTGATGATTCATTCGATTATATTAATTCCTTCCGTGAATATTTAAACCCCTCTTTATATTCATAAAAACATTTGAGACAAATTTTTGCATTCACACTTATGACGACTGGCATAGAAATAGCTACTTTACATAAAATCGTTGTTTCTACAGCTCTCTTCTAATGGTAATCGTTGACACAGGAACCTACAGACACTTATTTAGTTATTCATTCGCTCTTTGGCTTCAGTTATCTTCTTTTGGGTGCTACAATGCGATTCAATATCCAACAAATTTTCTCAGTCGTTTTTCAGTTTCGCATACAGTTGAATCTGTCAGATGTTGTTTTTCCTAATATGCAGTATGCTGTCATGACTTTCAGGTCTGTACCTCAAGGAAAACTGACAATGACAATAGTTGCTTTTTAAACATGCTCCTACAAGGTGTCTCTAAAAATTTATCTTCTCAGAAATTCTGTATAGCCCTACATCTCACACGACTAAAACAAAACAGAAAGTCTTGAGCCTCATAATAATTTGCAGACAGAAGAATACAGACAGTATATTTACAATTTTAAAATAATAAATAGAGCCAACCATACTGCTAAGTAGTTTTAGAATGAAAACTTGTTCATAAATACCATTCAATTGCTACTTCCCTTCTCTTATAAAGGAAAACATGGATTCTTAGAGATTTCACCTGTTAGCAAAATGAGAGCTTAGGTAATAACCCTTCTCCTTTTTAGTGGTTTTGGTCACTTGGCGAGAAAATTTGGTGAATTTGACGACAAATAGAAAGTACTAGAAGACACTGGAACCTAAGCGAAAAATCGAAAGGGATGAAAGTTACGGTCTTTTCGTGAATTTTCCCATGTGATGTCACGCCTGGCTGGAAAGGTACAAGTATGTCATGAGCTACAGTCGAAGGAGTCAATCTGAGGAGCAATCTGTCTTTGTACGGAATCAATTGTCTGTGAAGCTTGTTTTGTAGACCGATTGGGGAATCGTGGCTGAGTGAATTTGCTATAGATTCGGGCTGAATCTAGTGGAACTGCTATGGAGAGTCCGTCTTTGGAGATTCTGTTGAAGAGATCACTCGAGGGGTTGACTTAACGCTTCCAACGCTTGAAGTGGCGAGTGTTTTATTAATTTGCGAAGAAACAACGCTGGGAATCGTCGTAGCCTATCCTGGAAGTCCAGAATATTACAGCAGATACTGTCCGCAGTGAAGAGTGGTAAGCTGGTGAGCTGAACTGTGAATGTATTTAATGTGTGGTTCGTTTCTGTATCTGTGTTATTGAACTGTGTAAGTGCTGTGCATCTGTTATTGTCTAAATTGTCCTACCTGTGTGTTGTGTTGAAGATTTACAAATAAAACAACATTTGTTGTTATTCACCGATTTGGATTCGATTTTCACTCCCCGCACACAAACCCATAGAGAGGAAAGGAATTTTTTTCCGTAACAATATATATATATATATATATATACTCTATAACAAATAAAGGAGGCACCAAGAAGGTGTTGCCCCGATTGCAATGAAATTTTGTATGCACAGACATTTGAAACAAACATGCAAAACTGCGTACTCAACAAGTGTATATAAGAGGCGATTCTCAATCTGATGATCAAATTTTCTGTTGCATTGTGATTTAGGATACCTTTCAACGACTGAAAAAATGCAGAAATCGAGCTCATTACGAGCAATTATCAGAGTTTGAAAGAAGTTGTATCAATAGATTGAAAGAGAGAGTTTGAGCAAATCGGAGAATCGCTCGTCATATGGGTCGAAGCGATGCGGCGATTAGAAGATGCTGGCAAGAATGGGTAGACAATAGCAGATTTCAGCGTCATGATAGTAGCGGATGATCTAGGGTCACTACAAATCGGGAGGACCAAATGATTCACATCAGCTGTCACAACACCTGATTCATCGTTATCAACCATCATACGTGCGGCCCGTGCACGAGGTTTCACCATGATCATTCACAGACGGTTCATAGAGCAAAATCTACGCTCGTACCGACCGCTACGCCACCTGCCACTCACGCCTGCATACTGTCGAACCAGATTACAGAGGTGCTTGGGTCCATCAGGATGGAATGATGCTGACTGAGGAAGTATAGTGTTTAGAGACGAATTCCGCTTCCATCCGTATCTTGACGATCATCGAATACATGTCTGGAGACACCCAGGGCAGCGTGCCGATCCTGCTGTCACTAGTGCAGGCCACACCTGTCCTCAACCAGGAGTTATGGTGTAGGGTGCCAATTCCATTAATAACCGACCCACTTTGGTCATCAGTAGAGGCGTACTTACAGCACAGTGGTACGTCGATGACATTCTTACACCTGTTTTGCTACCGTTCCTTTTGTAGTACCCTGGAATTATTTTTCAGCAAGGTAAATGCAGACCACTTACGGCACGTGTTTCTATGAACTGCCTTACAGCTTGTCAAAAACTTCCTTGGCCAGCCAGATCTCTCTCCAATCGAGCATGTCTGGGATATGATGGGAAAGCGTCTGCATCTACCAGGGAAGGTTGATGATCTTGCCAGACAATTGAAGCAAATGTGGCAAGAAATACGGCAGGATCCACACATCAGGGAGCTTTATCACTCTATGTCACGTCGTGCGGCAGCTTATATCTAAGCTACAGGTGAACCAACACCTTATTGAGCTTGTTACTTTGTAACTATATAACTCTGAAATAAATCATTAAATTTTTCTGTCATTTTAATACTTTTTCAATTTTGTACATAATTTTTCTATCCGCCAATTTTTGTCTCCATCGGATTCCTTCTTGTTGCGTAGTTTTTTTTTGTTATAGAATGTATACATATATGTATATGTACACACACACACGCACACACACATATATATTTATATATATATAATGTGTGTGTGCATGCATGTTATAATTGGGGGAAATACATGACATGTATAGTTCCAAAGCATATAGTTAGCAAATTTCCGAAATAATACAGAAAGTGTTTATTGAATCACTCATTTAAATTACAAATTCGCTTACACCCACAAAATAATTTCCCCGTTGAAGAAATCCATAAAAATTATTAAAAGTAATATTGAGATCGAAAAATCATTTATATTCTTTAGCAGCATCTGGTTTGAGTGAATTTTGAAATTATTGAAATAAAGAAATGAAATACTATTTCAGTTTTTGCTCCGAATCGTAAAAAAGGAAAAACTTTTAAATTACATTGAAATTCCAAAAATATTGTTTACCAAAATTAATCTAAAAGATTTATTTAAATGTTCTTAAAGACGATAACAAGAATTTAATCAACTTAGAGGAACGATCATTTTGAAAGAAAAGAATCAAAATATTTACAATTTAAAGAATTATAAAATGAAATTGCTCCCTTTTTATGTGAAACGAATTTCCTCTTTTTTATGAATACTATGATGTTGTAAATGAAATGAGAACAAATAATTCGAAAAATGCAATCATTCAAAGAGGATATTTTTCCATATTATTCAAATTTAAATATTTTTGAATGAAAATGTATTGATTTTTTGGAATTTCATTTTGATTTGTCTTTCTTCCTTCTTTTTCTTTGAATGCATTTTACTTTAAGTGATTACTAGTTTTCAATTCAATGATTTAGACTTTAATTTACATTGATTGTTTTGGGTAATCGATTGGTTTGTATGCATTATAATAAAATCTTTTAAAATCATTGAAGTAAAGCATTAACAAATATTTTCACAACCTTTTTTTTATCTTATGACGTTCGATTTTGAAATAAAATATAAATTGTTTCATCAAAAAAAAAAAAAAAATACAGATTTTTCTTCATAGTAAATGGAAAATAATGCACAAAAAATTACATTTTATCGCTTGAGAAAAACATTTTCATGTCAGCTAAAATTTTTAAGCAAAGCATATAAATGTTTTTACGACTCTGATTTTAAAGACTTTTTTAATTTGTAATAGGGAGCATATTTGGAGGTACTTTCCATAAAAATTATGGAAAAGGGTTTGAAATAAAAGAATAAAATAATTAACTCGATAAACTTTGGAAACCAATAAAACAAACTAGTTTAATCTAGACAAACCACCCATGCTATTTTACGCATAGTTACAATTGAAAATATATTCATATAAATGTGTATCGTATTAAACAAAAATAAGTTTTAGAGAAGTTCCATATATCAAAGAAAAAATTTCCTTTCCTTGTCTATAATATCATTCATTCAAAAGAGAATTCTCTGTTTCAGTTAAAATCCAGAGCATTGGGATATTTCTTTAAAGTTTTTAATATCTTTAAAATGTAAAGTTTTCTTAAAAAGTTTTTAATCTATAAGTAAACAATTTCATTCCTTTAGATATATTTTTGTAATGGTACTGAATAATGAGTAACTTAACAACGCATCAAAAAAAGAAAACTTAAGATGATACTCTGATTACTGTCAATCAATTGAATTAATTCATAAGAATACACTGAAAATCACAATTAAAATCTCCTTTGAGAACAATAATTAGCTGTATTTCAAAAATATTAAATAGTTTCTAATGATTTTTTAAAATTCTTCTTATTTTTTTATATGTTAATTAATCTTCATAGAAATTTTTTCACTTTAGGTAAAAGCACCATTGTTGAATATGGTAACATTATTTGATTAAATTCGAATGTGATAAATTTGAATGGTGACAGAATACATGTATTCTTCATGTGAGGAAATTTGGTTTAACAAGAAATTCTATAAGTTGGCAAAAACTAAATTATTAATCCAATTGTTAAATTTATTTCTTTTTGTTATGAAAATGACTCGTTAATATGACATTTACTTTCATATGAAAGTTACTTCTTTGATTCAAACCATTTTTCACGAAGAAAACTTTTAAAATAATTACCTGAGGAAAAAACTAAAATTCTGTAGAATGAACAATTAACTGAAAACAAAAAAAAATCAATTTCACTTTTTCTAATTTATTTTGCCTTACAGAAAGATATTTGAAGAAATTTTCAGAAAATAAAGAAAACTAGCATCGATACAAGGAATAATTGGTACATTTAGCATGAGAGACGCATGAAAAATTTTGGATTGAACTGAAAGTAATTCTTAATTTCTAAGAATATAAATGAGAGATAAAAATACTTAAAGATTTCTATCTCTTTTTAATTCCTAAGTTTTATTTATGTTCACAGTAATTTTTGACGGTCCTTTGCTACATCTGTGGGAAGCCTTATTTATTCCCTTATTAAAGCTATTTTTTAAAAATTTGAAAATAATTATTTGATTTATGTTTTTTCATTTTGCTTAAGCTTTCCTAAACTTCGCCAGCTCTTTATCTTGAAACTTTACCAAATAGATCGGTTTTCAAAAATTAATTTTCTCATAGTAGTAAATAGAATAAAATTTATTTTAAAAATAGACAGGAAGCTACTTTTTTAAGGGCAACGCCTTTTTGATGAAAGAACTCTGTTAATAAAGGACTTTCCAATTACTTTTACATGTAAAAGCTTTTGATTTTTTAATATGTATTTTTTAATTTTTTTATTTATTTAATCAATTCATTGCACAATTTCAAAAGCCTTTACTCTTTTCGGGAAATTTTAAATGAAAAGCGAGCTTTTTTTTCTGAATAGAAAAGAACACGAGTGAAATATTAATAAAGGCAAACTTAAAATAGTGCTACCTTTATAGTTTCCTTAACAAGCGTAATATACTTCAAAGACTGAGGACAAAGAATTGCGTTAAAAGCATAGGTCTAATCTTAAAACTTGAACTAACAGCTGAGCTGATAGGAAATAATACTTTTTTTAGGTTTCTTGAATATTATATCTATAATAAACATTTTAAGTCACCTTATACTGAATATTCGTTTTATATGGATACATATATTTATTTATTATATATTATCTATCAGTAGCACACTGTAAGACTTAAGCCGTAGGTTATCTAAGAATTTTTGTTATTTTAAGAAATGCCCAGTTAAATATTTTTCCTCCATAAAAAAATATTCTTAAAATCTACTCCTTCTCAGACATTACATGTGGCCGCGATGAGTAATCATGGTCACGAGTTCACCACCAGCTTTGCCTCAGCCGAGTCGTGTATTACTGAATCCTGACAGCAGGCTCATTCATGTAACATCTGACGAGGCTCAAAGTCTTCCCGTTCACGTAGTGTGAAAGTTTGGAAAGTGTGTGAGCAGCTCAGGTGTCTTCTTCGTCAATCGTCAAAATTACGAGATCCATCCCCATAGCCCTTTTGTTCCTTCTAAGTGTGACAACAATAAACAATTAAATCAGTAATGTACTCAGTTGACATTTAATCTAATTATTTGTGAACATTTTAATTTTTGTGTAAATTAATTAATTACTCTCATGAAGATTACAAATAGTACTAGATTGATATTCTAAGAACGAGCGTATCTTAGACCATACTGCAGGATGCTACATTGAATAACATGCACATAAACTTGTTAACAAAGTGCTTTCAGACCAATTTACTGTACATCCATAACCAAAAGTAATACCTTATAAAAGTGTCGTTACCAAGTAAATAATACCATTTTATTAGTAAAATATAGTTAAACGTGTGAATTCGTTAATTCTTTCATTCGTTAATTGACATGGTTCATTCGTTTAAACTAATCACAACAATTTAGCTGTTAATATTGTTACAAACCTGCAATAACGCTTCCTTGCAACAGCTCTCTTATGAAGGAAAAGTGACAAAGATACAATTGGCATGTATATATATATATATATATATATATATATATATATATATATAGCCAGGAGACTGACAAACACTGATGGCGCAGAGGTAAAGCGGTCGTCTGCAGTATCAGAGTTCCCGGGTAAAACCCCGGTGCTGACAACAATAAGAAGTTCATCTTAGAGTTTTGTTTAATCGTTCTCTGTTTTCTTAAATAATTTCTACGATCTTCTTCACATTTTCAGAGCAGGGTTGCCTTATGGTCATGGGCGAGGACTCACGGCCGGCGGTTTTCGTCGAGTTACGGTTCAGTGTCTTGATACCACTGAAGGCCTGCAGTGTAGCCGGAGCTGATGCACATTAAATATGTCGGGGCCCAAAGTCCTCTCGTTAGCGTGGTGTAGAAGTTACGAGGGGGGGCAGCTCAGATTCAGACATTTAACAGATCTTCAAAATTACGAGGTTCGTCGACAATAGCCCTCGTATTGCTTCTAGTGCTACGTTAATAAAACCAAACAAAAGATTTTCAGAGAAGTATTCTGAAATAGTCTGATATAATATATAAACCCTTTTGTTCTCAGACAAGTGTAGCTGTTCTTAGTCTGCTAATAAATATCGTTATTCACTAATTTATTGTATGTTCAATTCAACCTGCTTCAATATATATACACATACTGGAGTTCAAATATTAAAGACGAGATGGATTTTTCAATATAACGTTGTACAAATGCTTATAAAATCAACACAAATTTTACTATAAGATCCTCAAGACGTAAGAACTTGAGTAATGTTAGAAAAACGTACCAATAAAGGAATCAGATGGATAAAAAGCAACTTTATAGAAAAAGTAGTAAGGAACACAATGTGGCTGATTTTGGTTTGGTTTTATTAACGTGTCTCTGAAAAACAACAAGAGGGCTATTGGAGAAGGCTTCATAATTTTGAACCTCGGTCAAGTGACGAGGATGACACTTAAGTTGGCACCGCCTCTCTTAACTTCCATACTACACCAACGGGAGGACTTTGAGCCATTACAGATTTAACGTGCATCAGCCCCGGCTACACGGCGGGTCTTTAGCGGCCAAGGATCGAACCCACGACTCGACGAAAACCGCTGGCCGCGACCACTAGTCTACCGCGACCACTAGTCTACCGCGACCACACAATGAGACTGAAGGCCGAAACATTCATGATGATTCCCATCATGCTTCATAATGCTTGGTCACCGTCACCTCTCATCGTGTTTTCTTACCGTGAGTACGGTAACCAAGAATGATGCATCCTCAAAGGAGAACACCGCGACCTCCAAACCGGTATCTTTCGTTGATGTTGGAAAGGGTTATTGTGGGTTCAATGTTCTTTCCAAATGTGTATGCCTCCAGAATCTCTCCTCTGACTGAACCTGCTTTCATCCGTAAGTAGCTCTCAATCCCATTGATATTATGTCAATTCTGGTGTTCCCGGAAAAATAAACAACAGAATTGAACACAGAAATTGCCTCTCCAATGAGCAGGCGTGAAAAAGGTACATACAGTACAGTTATTCGTGAAAAAAAGACTAACACCTTGCAATCTCCTGGGTACCCTAGAGCGTATCAGACTTCATCTCGCCTGTGTTGTCTGTCTAGCAATTCCTTTTGCTGGCTGCTGCCTTTTCCTTCTGTCATTTAGGGTAATACATCAGTCGTCCACTGGCGGGGCTGCTCGTGAACGACCACTACTGAACAGCTGTTTGTATATTGAAATTTTCTCCAAAGTCGTGAAACTTTGCTGTGAGCAATCCCAATCTTCACATCCATACTTGACACATTTCGTCCATGCTCTCTCTTTCCAATGATTCGATCTCGGCTAAAATCATTCAAATATTGTCTATTAGATTGATGGTTTGACATTTCATACTGAGGCATCAACTCGTCGTCGTTTAAACTGATATACGAAGTGCAATCGCTTTCTCAGAAATGATAAATGATGAGCTTACACCACCGGCGTGCCTTACCTTGCTCCGACACTCCCTCATTACGCCTAACTGCATATCTACTCATATGCTATCGTACCTTACCTTGGTTAATTTCCTGATTGGTCATTCAATCTACCCTGCCTCTCTTTTCCGCTGATATTCTAATTTTTTGACTTCGTACTTAATTTTTGCACACCAGTATATATATATATATATATATATAAATATATAACCAGCTAATCTGTGAAACTCCAATTTTGTAGTTGATTAATATTTTTACCTCATTTTCTTTTCTTTTCTTTGTTTTTATTGTTTTTCATGATTTGAGATTTATCTATTTGCTATTTTTATTTGTTTAATATTCTTTCAGATATTTGATCTCTTTCTCAATTGTTATCTTGCGTAATTTTTTTTTTCTCTTGCTATATGCTTCTGCTACTAAAAAAGTTTCATTTTTCGTGTGATTTTTTTGTAATCTAAGAAATTACTTGTAAGTTTAATTGTAATTTTAAAGAAATATTTCTTCTGCTTTAATTCTTGCTTCTTCAATAAATTTTTCTAGTAATTTTGTAAAAGTACTAAATGGTGTCCTTGGTGAATATATTTTTGTATTATTTACAAATTTATATTAAAAATTTGTAATTAAAATCAGCCTCATAAAGGTAAACAGTCAGAATTAAGATCTGTTCATGATAAAAAAAAAACATAAATGTTTCACGGAATTGTTTAAACTGTAACAGGAATAAATATATTTTACTGACCCTTCTATAAAAAACCGGAGTTTAAACAAATCTTTAGTCAAATTTGATCGTAAGAGACTTGCATTTTAAATTATCTTTATCCTGCGTAATCAATATACAAATTTGCTGTCCATGTTACGTAAAATCCGACTTCTGCTATTCCTACAGAAATTAAAACGGGCTGACGAGTAAATGAATAGAACGAAGGGGATGTACGTAAGCGTCAAATAATAGGCCTGAGTTATTTTTAGTAATAATACGACTTTACTATTCCCTTGGGTATATGTTGAATAAATTATGTGAATGTGAAATAAAGTTGTATATGGTTTTTTTCTTCTTTTTTGCTGTTTAAAATGGTTGCAGTATTCAATGGCAACAATACAACAACATATCTTAATTTTTGACAGCATGTGTGTGTTTGCAAAACAATATTCTCAATTTATCTTAATTTATAAAATAAGTTATGAGAAGAATCCGAAATTTTTCTCGCTATATAATGTTGTTTTTTTACTCACCATTTGAGTTAGTTAATCTCTTCGAAAAGAAAAAAATTTTAAACAAAAAACTTGTTTTGACTGTATAGTATAAGTGTACGTTCTATTGCTTAATTATGTTGCAAATCTATTAAAACAACAGTGTTATAAATACTTACAATACTTCATATTTCAAAAAATAAATTATAGTTATTTCACCCTTAAATAATAGTGAATTAATTATAATTTTTATTCTTGCGTTCGATTAATATGACTTGGTTTCTTTCTATTGCAGAATTATTATGGCAATTTTAAAATAATTAATTAATTAAAAATAGCTTTTCGAGCGAGTTGTAATTTCTTCATCATTTCTTAAATATCTTTATTCTTTTACCTCTTAACAAAGTAACGAATGAATAGTACAGGTTATTAACAGTAAAGAACAACAATGAAATTGGAATACCTATTCATGAAATGAATTTTAATTAATTAACCGCTTGAGAAATCATTAATAATTAACATTTTACGTATTTTTGGTGCATAACAAAATGGTTTAATTAAAAGATTTGTTACTATGAATCACACACATTTTTGATAAAAGGAAAGTTTCGCGTGTGAAGTATGCTAATAAATACCTTTAATTATTTTACTGTAATCAAAAACGATAATTATCTCAAGCACAGAGAAATATGCTAGGTTGAGTGTAACGGTACTTAAAAAATATTAAACATACACGAGATGTCATTTTGAATTAATATATTAGCTTGACTGATTACATACATTCGCATGGAAAAATTTATTTCTTTAATTTGTTTTAATTCCAAACAGAATGGAATAAATAAACCAAGCAATGACATATAGGTTTCATTGTATCTACGAAATCTATCAGTATTTGTTAACATATGACTTAAGGGTTTCATCTGTATTGAATTAGCTTATTTATAATGTTCTTGAAACATGCATTTTATATAATTTGAATATCATAGATTTGAGATGATTACATTTTAAAGATGTATTTTAAAAGCAATTAAATGTTTTCATAAATAATATCAAATAACAGAATCTCAAAATACAATTATTTCGGCAACAGGACACGTTTTAATAGATTCAGTATTTCAAGTTCTAATGTAATGGATTTGAAAAAATATCAGTACTCTGTAAAATTTTTTATTCTTAACTTCGTTGTTTACTTGATACTTCTGGAAAACAGAATTTTAGTTTATTAAATTTTAGTCACAGTCATCCTAAATGCCAGGTTATCCTGGAAGCGTTCTCGAGTACCAGTTTCATATCCAGGTTTCCCAAAATATCAGTGATGACGAGATTATCACATGTTAAATGAAACATAGCTTTTAGTCCTCACGTGACTTGGAGTGGAAGTTATGAGAAAGTGATGTATAAATTAAAGCATCATTTTTATCACTTGATTGATTTACCTTTCAAAATTATTGCAAATAATCTTTATGTAGCTTCTAGTGTAATTTTGATTTCATTTTTAATTACCGCTCTCCTCGTATTGTTATTTTAAATACATTTGAAGATCTCTTTTTAAAAAGTTAAATTAATTTTTAAAAATTAAAAAGTAAAATTTATAAATTTTAATACAATCTACTTTTTTGTGTTTGAGAGAGATTATAAGCCCCATTCTTAAAAATTTAGAGAATAAGAATTTTAACAAAATAATTTGATTTTTTGATTTTATAAGAAATAACGTAAAATTTTAGATTTTTATATCTTACAAGTTTCCAGAAACGCACAATTTACTATAGTTAGATTCACTCTACAGATCTTAATTATCTCTGAATTGAAAAAAGTATTATCAATTATTTAAAACAAACATTTATGATGAACTTAAAAGGAAAAAAAATCTAGAACAATTTAATTTTAATTCTAGTTATCTTAAAGGAGGATAATTAAAGGCCAGTACCAATGGAGATAACGAGAAAAGGAAAAAAATTAATTATTTTTTTTATTTTAAAACAACGTATTATTTTATTCTTTCGAAAACGTAATTTGCTGCATGTTACTTAATCCTCCAGAACAAGGTCTGTATTTAATTAATAAGGAAAACGACATTATTGGATGTGTTTGTATGATAATAAACTATACCAAAAAGAAGCAAATTTAAAATATTCAAATTATAGTATTCATACTGATGATCAAAAAGCAACCAAAGAATTGTAAAATGTTCAGTATTTCAAATCATATGGTACAGCGTTTTATATATGTTTTTTGCTTTTTAACCTGATTATTAAGTGTTGGAAACGTACTCCAAAATAGTAACTTCAATTTATAAAAGCAGGAATATTTCACCTTGGTCACATCGTAAATTCGACGATATGGAAAAATCAGTACAGAAACATTCTGCACAGCAAACTCAGATTAGTTTCAGATTTTATTTCGAAGAATAACTTTAAAAAAATATTGCATTTATGTATTTCTAGTTAAATGTCCAAATAAATTAAGAAGGTATTAACCTTAATTCCTTAAATTGACTTATTTTACATATATATTTCCTTTTTAGAATCATTCGCACCTAACACCTGCATTTACATTTCTATAAACTAAAGGTATTATATAGTTCGTGAAGATATATTAAATCATTATTAATGATGAACACACTTTCCTGTTTTTAAAATGATGGAGAAAGGAAAATGGCTTACACTTCATTTATTCATGAATGGATAGAATCACAACTTTTGGGAACAATTTATTTCAACAATTTACATTACAATAAAGAAAATTATCCTAATAATGATTTTCTTATTACTTAAGAGTTTTCCGTATATTATGTGGGATGCTTGGAATTCCCAACTGTCTAAAAATTCTTTTAAATGTAGATATATTTGAAGAGACATAGTATTATTTTTTGATATGATGCACAACAAAACACGTTAATTGGACAATATTATATGCATATTTAATAATTTTATTATATTTCACATATACAGGATTCATAGAAATAGTCCTTATAGAACAGAATTCAGCATATGAATAACAAGTAAGAAATTAAGATAAATATAAATGGCAAAGTGAAGAATAGTGTATAGAACTTCAATCTATTCCAGACGAATTTAAAAGAGATTTCGGAAAATGTCTAATATGGTTATGAAAGGAATGTTGAAATTTTATGTGTATGTTATGGGAAATTAGTAATGACGTCAATTCTCATTTAAATTGGAAATGTTAAGTATTAAAATGCTTAGAAAGTTGTTGTGAAATCCAATGTAGTATAGAAATACATTTTAGACGGTTTTAAGAGAAAATATTATTAATATAGTAAAACTGAAGTATAAAAGAGAAAAATGAATGGAAATCTCTTTGAAATTGATTTTATTCGGTTTGAATTAACTAATTATGGAGATACATGGGATTTATTGATGATGGGGCTCGCAATTTCGACTTCCTCAAGTGACAAGAAAGGTTCCAAAATTGTAAGTCACTCTTCCTATCTGCCACATCCCACCAGGTGATGGTCTTAATGCACACCTGAATTTAACTTGCCTGTACTACTATTTTCCCTGCAACTATCTTTGGTGGAGTCAGGAATCGAATTCATACCTGAAGTCCAACATTACCAGCTTCGAAATTTGACTTCTTAGACTTTGAGAGAGATGTTTCTGGAATTAAAAACAGTTTCTTCGGAAATAAATATATATTTTACAGTTATTATAATGTACTTTTTCATTACCTTTAATAAATAAACATTGACAGTAAGAAATACAAAATGAAAATAAAATTTTAATTAAATTTCATATGATGTAAAAAATTGCAGAAATTTTATAATTTTTTGATTTTCCTGCCTCTTTTCCAATTTTGTTATTACGAGTCAATAAATAATGTTATATGATTATAAAACATTTTATATCTTACGTAAAATTTAAAACAATAGTTTGTCAAATAGACATATTTTATTTTAAAATTTCATTCAAAATAGAAAATGCTTTAAGAATTCATTATATGTAACCCATCTTAGATTATGATTCTCTTGTATTTTTCATATAATTTTAAAAGAAACTGTGTCTTAAGACTACGTGCCATTTTTGTATAAATTCCGTTAAAACCGCTGATGAAGACATTTATTTATCTACATGTCCAACTATCTTATCATAAATTAACCAATCTAGGGCTATCAATCCTTGTCCAGTTCAGTGAATTTAAAATAAACTGCTTGAATAAATTCGTGCCTTCATTGAAATTCTGTCCATTTCTTAAAATCGAACTTAAGAGCTCTCAAATGCTCATTTTAACAATTGACGTCTACATTTCTAAAATTTTAATTAATCAGGCTTAAAAATTAATGAAGCAATAGAAGTTATGATTCCAGGAAGACGCAAATAAATTTCATTTTCCAAATTACTAAACACAGAATATGAAGCGTGACAAACGATATCCACAAATTTAACGAATATTTAGATGGATAGTGAAATAATGAATTGTAATGGATTTTTAGCTATATTTCGTGAATTTGGAGATAAAACAATTTTATGAATTCGTTGTGATTGACAAATGTGTAAATATTGATAATAATACAGCCTTATTGAGTGAAATATCTATTGAAATTCTACATCTATGATAGAATGATTCAAGTGGTATACAGTCGAGTTGCCATTTAATAATATCCTCTCCTTAACAGGTTTTCAAATTACATATTAAATTTGTCGATCTCATCGAAACGATCTCGGTAATTATTATGATTCTTGATGACAATTTTAATGCATTATTTTGTGGACTAATTAATGCTTGAAATAAATGTTTCTATATTAGAATTTTGAATTTGTAGAGAAATGAGCAATTTCAATTACGTACAGTTTTAAAGTAAGCACAGTTACACCAATCTGTTAATAAAGAAGTAGATGAAAATGAAACATGGAATTAATGAAAGATGAGCATTTTCTTAAAATTAAGAAGTAGATAAAAAAATAGAATAGATTTGTTTCCCAATTGTATGAAAATCGAAAAGATTGCGTGGTTGACGAACGTTAATAAACTAGTGCATCTGTTGTAAATAAATTCACAGCAGCTCTTGGTGACCATTATGTAACTCATTCTGCTAAGATATCGTTTAATTAAACTTCTGAGAAATGACAATAATTCTGTTAAATGACAGTATTTTCTAATGTTGGTAAGACCTCTTTCAAAATCAACATTTAAGTTTAAGTTATATTAAATAGAATTTATCTTTTATTTCATCTCTTTAAAATTCATAATTGTCCTCTATTTCATGGACATTATTTGCTGGTTTTCCCTGTATCATCATACTCTTATACCAATTTTCTATATTCATTTAAATCTTATAATTAAGATTCAAAAAATGGTTTGATTTCTAAATTGTGTAGTGTGAAACGCGTTTATGTAACACAATGTGAAAACTCTTTTGTGCAAACTCTTTGACGTCGGCTAAGGAAAAATTATGAAATAACTTAAAACGTTCAAATTCTCCGATTCAGAGTACTTTTTAATCGTATACTATTTCATGTGATCTAATATTAAATTATTCTTTCTTCGCATGCAGATCTTAAATGTTCAAAAAGGGACTTATACATCGAAGTGTATTTCATTTTGAATAAATAATTATAATTTAACATATTTTTTATTTATGTGTCATAGACTTTAAGCAAAAAAGATTGAAATGTTTCACTCGCTTAACTAAGTCAGCTGTTCTCAACATTTTCTAGTCCACGTACCCCGACACACATTCTGTTTCGCCCGTTAAGGATTCCGATAACTTCTCCGAAAATGTGTTATGTCGAATTAAATTAATCATTTTAATTGTACATGTTTTTTTTTGGGGGGGGAGAGAAAGTAAATATATTAACTCAAAAATTGGGGAAAATAAAAATTAATGGGATATTTTGGCATGTAACGCATTACAAAATTTTGAAAAATAAGGTTCAAAAGAGGACAAATACAATCTCAAATTCGAAGCTGGTTTCATTTGCTTCTACATTTACTTATGTTTTCGTAAGTGAATGAAAAAAAACCCTTCTACAAGTTCCTTACTAGCAAACGACATCAATTACATTCTAGTGGTTTTAGGAAGTTCGCTGCATTCGTCACCGCGACGAGCCCCAAAACTGTTCACCAATCAGCCATTGAAGAGGTTTATCATAGAGGGATCTCATGCGGGCTTCTGCAATAATTCCTGCCACAGCCTTTTTCTTTTCAGTTACTTTCTAACTGCCCCTCAAGTACCCCTTGGGTTACACATACCACTGGTTGAGAAGAAAAGAAATAAATCAACATTTTTCTAATGCTGTACAATAGGCTCCACTACGAAATCATTCAGAATTTGAGCTAGATAAATTGGGCAATGCTTTCAATAACATTTCACAATTTATAGATTTCCCTAACACAGTACTCTCCAACTTTGAAGGTATATTAATTTTAACGTGCTCTCATTGTTTCACTTGATGATATTCATTAGAAACGAATCACACAATCACAAATTTAAGTAAACGGTTATAAAAAAAATACTCGGCGTTTGTATAAAAAGACATTTTAAAATAATTCATTGCAATAATTTCTCAGTATATTTTAACAAAATAAACGAATTAAAATATTTCAATTTATTTGTAAATGATTTCTTAAATAAATTAAATTCTCTTCAAAATTGCATTAGATAATACATTTTAGAAATTTTTCGAAAGTTATTTAAGAAATGAATGATTGATTATTGAATATTATATGCAATAATATTTCGCGATTCAACTTTTTCATAATGGTTTTTTGGTAGATCACCGAGTTCAAGGCATTGTTATTTTAGCTATGCAAAGTGCGTGTGTGTGTTTTTTAATGTTTAAATTGTTTATTTTAGTAAGAGGAAATATGTCTGAAGTAGATAAGCGAATTTTTTTAAATCATATGTAAGAAGTTTTCAAAAATTGAAAAATATTAAATAATATATATTTTTGCTACACATCTTTTCATTTTGCAAATAAATTAGAAATATAAGTTGAGTTATTAGAATCAAAAAAGATAGGGAATATGTCTTTAGTTATTGTGACGGTCTAGAATTCATTCAATTATTGGTTGATCGACTTGCCTGACAGCAGGATTATTGCCAATCGTATTAATGTTAGTATTGTATGAAAATATACATACAAGGTGAAGTTATTAAATAACGCTACTGATGCTGTAAAACATTTTATTTTGATGTCGTACATATTTACTTATTATCATCTTAAATATACACCCCTCTTTTATCCTTATACTGCTCCAAACGAATCTTTCATTATTCGAAACGGTGCTAGAAATCTTCTTCAATCAACTCCTTCAGGAAGAGTGCCTCTTTTACAGCTTCAATGGACTCAAATCTTGTTCTTTTTAATGCAGATTTTACCTTAAGAAGCAAATAGAAATCGCAAGGCTCATGATCCAGTGAATTAAGTAGATGTTCTAACACTGGGGTGTTTACTTGGCTAAACCCTCTTGAGAGACAATGTGGAATGGGCAGTGGCATTATCTTGGTGGAAAAATTTGCCATACGGATTCTTTGTCAATTCTTACAGTATCAGTAATCCCACGAATACTTAACAGATGGTCAGATAAAACTAGAATACCGAATTATTTCGATATTGTCACCCGTTTTGAAAGTGGGAAGGTGACCCAGGCGTGAATTATCTTCATCTTCTTTTTGGCCATCTTGAAAACGCTGAAACCACTCAGAAACACACGCAGGTGACAAACAATCATGGCCGTACTCTTCTTTGAATAAACTATAAGTTTCAGTAGCAGGTTTTTGAAGTTTCATGTTAAATTTCACAGCAATTTATTACCCACTCTAATACAAACGAAGACTACGGGTATACGGATTTGTTTACAAAAACGAGAGGCACTGTATTTAAAAGAGAAGGCTTCAAGCTAAACAAGTCGATAGCTGGCGTGTGGCGCATGCGCACTTCTTTTGTAGCAGCGTTAGTCTCGTAATTTAATAGCTACACCTGGTTTGGTCTTAAATAAGTTCAAATACTTGTATTAAGGTCATATTTAATTTTGTGAGTAAAAAAAACTTTTATTAAATTAATTGAAGAAAATTCTTTTGTAACCTACTGTATAGATCTGCTATGTCTTAAGAATTAGATATTAAGTATGATATTCATGACATGTTGAATTGATATAAAAATAAAATTATTCAGCTGATAATGAAAATAATTCTTGTATTGATCCTGCAAAATTCAGTAATTCTTATATGTAATTCGCATATTTGCATTTTTGTAAAATTTTACATAACTGTGTATTCATATACTCGTATAAGATTTAACAACTCATTTTAGTGATCTTGATAAGGTTAACTAAATTTCCTTTCGGTTCTGATGGAACGAAAGGAATTCATATAATGGTTCATGAGAACACGAATCTTGAAATTTTTTTGTTTAGATATCGAGAAGTTCAGTACAAATTATGCGTATTATGCATTTATATATGAAAATACGCTTAAAAACATTTTCAAAAGTTCTTAATGCGTAGATGTTTTTTTTTTATTATTTCTCATTTTTGCTTAAATTTCTCCTCCTGATTTCAAAATATTTTCTAGAAAAATTTCTACTCATGTATAAAGATAAAAAAAAAAGAATTAAAAAAATATTTTTTAAAGAACCATTAACAGTAAAGAGGGGGAAACTGTTTGAAAACCGAAAAAAAAAAAGTTGAACTGTATCATTTTATGAGGAAACACTTTTATAACTGAAAAAGTTTTAGAAAAATTATATAGATAATCAAAAATCCTAGACTGACTGAAATTTTATTGTGTAATAAATACATTAAAGCACAAAAAACTTTGATACATTTTTCAAATTACGTTTGAAAGATTTACGAAGGTTTTGAATTCATAAAATTTTATTCTGATAAAAAAGGATTATAATTGGCAAAAAAGTCATTGAGCATCGTTAAGTTCTTCAGCACAAAAAAAAAAAAAATACATTAAATAATTTAAATTTTTCCTATCTGAATAATAAATATATCTTATGATAGTTATTAGACTTTATTAATGTGATTTCAAAATAATTAAGGTTTTTTTTTACATAAATTATTCAAGTATTGACATCAATTGATTGATTGAATCATTATTATCGTCACATCGATGTAAAAGAAGGACTACTGGCGACGAACCAACTTTTGAACTTCAGTTAAATGTGACGGGGGCATCACCTGAACTTGCCCCTTTCTCTCCAAACTTCCACTCCATGCCAATTAGAGGACTTAGAACCTCAACAGATTTAGCATACATCAGCTCTGTTACATGGAGGGTATAAACTTTCGAACATACGACTCGAAGGAAAGGAGACCGCACCCACGACGATTCGGCTACCGAGGCAAAATTATGTCCAAGAATATCACTTTTTTTAATTTAGCGAAAATGAAAAAAATATATACATTTATATAGTGTTGGTTTCCATCAAAAACAATTATAAACTTGATTGTTTTTTTTTTTAATTAAAGGGACTACAGTGTGAAAGAAAACATTTTATTAAAAATATAATGATAAGAAACGCTTCCTTCAAGAGAAACTTCGATCAAGAGGAACCTTTTATCATATGACAAAATCCTCAGTGGGATTAATTAGGAAATGGTAGATTTTTGAATTATAAAGTTTTTGAAAATTAATTGAAACCATCATTATTAAAATTTATCAAAATATTAGACTTAATATGTACAGTTATCAAAAGGAAAAAAATAGAATATCCTTAATATTTTTCACAATTTTCACTGTACTGGAATAAAATTTGTTTCAATGTTAATGGCTGAAAGGAATTAATTAATATTGTTAATAGATTAGATAATTAATTTAATTAACATTGTCAATTAATTTCTAACATATATTTTTTTGCAGGATTAAGTAGAATATTTTCTATATATCATACATTCAAAATTTCATTCGAACCCAATTAATAGTTTCAGAAATATTTGGAAAAAATCCTTAAAAGTATTAAAATACTTCGCGTAAATAATTCATAACATTTTTTCCGTTTCATTAACACGTGATAAATTGGATGGATGATTTTAAGATCTTAATGGTATAGGATTCCTTTAAACTCGATTATTCTTCTTAAATCGTAATTTTAAAATTATATGTTTCCAGAACAATAAAGGTGAAGGGGTATCGCGTGAAATTAAGATAATTTCATAGTATGAAAAATCCAAATGTGTGAAAAACCCTCGCCATGTTACAGATCAATTATTTCGTAATAGTGTTTAATAATTTGTTTTTCATAACAATTTTTTTTTATTTTGCTGTTTTTAGAACTGGAAGAAAGTGTGTTTCGTTTCATACAAAAAGTTTGTGAAAGAGTTGAGTAGGGTTTTTTTTATCATCATATGTTCAAGACACTCATTTAGTGTGAAAAGATTCATATTTACACCCCTTTAATTCAAAATCTTTCAAACAAAAATTTTAAAGTTTAGAAATTTTGTCTAATTTGAAGGTGTGAAACTACACTGGTTATCATAAATTAAGGAAAAATCACAAAAATAGCGATAACTCTTTCAAAAGTAAGCCAAACCGTGCAAAATTTGCATATGTTGTCCACTAAGAGTAGCTGAGTAAAATTGCAATATGCAAATTAGTGACGCTGCACTCGGCTTACGTCATCTGCCTGGAGCATAAAAGTCCAAGTTTGAGAGAAAGCACACAAATTTTACTGTGATTGCGACATTGAAAATCTGAGATAGCCAATTCGTAATAATGACCTCTAGGCATCATTTGCCTGAAGAACTACGATGGAGAGCCATCGGGAGACTAGAGGCAGGGCAGAGTCAATCAGAAGTGGCCAGATGGCTAAATGTGAGTCCATCTGTGGTTCATAGACTTTGGAGGCAATTTCAAACCACAGATTCGGCATCTAGGAGGTTCAGTCAAGGACGGCCAACTGTTACGACCAGTGCCGATGACCGATATTTGACATTAAGTGCACGCAGGAATAGAACCGCTACTCCGACACATCTTAGATCCTCTCTTGCTGCAGCCACCGGAAGGTTGGTGTCAACGTCAACTGTGCGCAGAAGGCTCCACGAAGGTGGTCTGTATGCGAGACGACCAGCCATTTGCGTGCCGCTCACATCACGCCATAGGAGAGACCGTTTGCAGTGGGCCCGACAACATGTCCACTGGACGTCAGATCAATGGAGGCCTGTTCTCTTTACGGATGAGTCCAGGTTTAGTCTAGAAAGTGACAGTAGACGTTATTTGATATGGAGAGAACCTGGGACCCGTTATCATCCATCAAACATCCGTGAAAGAGATGCATACGGAAGAGGCAGTGTCTGTGTTTGGGGAGGCATATCCTTAGGAGGGCGCACAGACCTCCATGTCTTTCCAAGGGGAACCGTGAATGCTCAGGTTTATCGAGACAACATCCTTGATGCTTATGTGCGCCCATATGCCGGGGCGATTGGTGATTGCTTCCTGTTACAGGACGATAATGCAAGACCACACAGAGCTCGCATTGTTGATGATTATCTTCAACAGATAACAATTACGCGCATGGAGTGGCCAGCTCGATCCCCGGACTTGAATCCTATCGAGCACGTTTGGGATGCTCTAGGGAGGCGTGTATCTGCCATCAATCCGCCCCCTCAGACCCTTGCCGCGCTTGCATCTGCTTTACAAGAGCAATGGCTCTCACTTCCTATTGAACTGATAGACCGCATAATTGAAAGCATCACACATCGCTGTTTGTGCTGTATTGCTTCTAGAGGCAATCATATTCCATATTAAAGGTACTTTTTCTATTGCAAACCGATACTTCCAATTTGTTTATTTTATACATGTGCTAATTTCTATACTACTATTAATGTCTGATAATTTCTTTTTATGTTGTTTAATACCTTACTATGTGTTGTATATTGTGGGTAAGTTTCATAAAATTCCATGTGTAATTTCTTGAGTTATCGCGAATTTTGTGAATTTTCCTTAATTTATGATAACCAGTGTATATAACACAAGTAAGAAATTGGCATCAATAACAAGAAAATTATTTCTTTAGAAATTTATTCACTACATTAAAACAACTGAGTAATCAATTGATATAATTTAATTCCTATTAATGTATTAACACTGATACCAATTTTGTTCCATTACACATTGAAAGAATGAAGCATCTGTGTTTATTTATCGAAAACGAGTACTTAACTTATAACAACGTAACTGATTTTAAATTTGATGGAATTAAAAATTCCTGAAAACAGTGCTGTATTTTGTTCAGAAAAAAATAAACATTTTCTGTAGCAGCGTCGTTCTCGTTATTTAATAGCCACAACTCGTACACCAATAGTAGGGCTTTCCTAAAAATCTAAAAATCAATGACATTCGAGGAAGTGAACTTAGAAAACGTCTGCAATACAGCATTATATCGTAAAATGATAAACACTAAAGCAGGATCACATTCATCTAATAATGAAATGTTTCAGAGTTCTTGGAAAAAATTTAAAATATATTCATAGGGTAAAAAAAGAAAAAGTATATCAACCATTTGTCGGTTGCGGTAAAAAGATTCTTCGAAATACAGCTGAGTTATGCGCCGAGATATGTAAATATTTTAATACTTTTTTCTTGTTTAACTTAAGAAATGATTTAATTCCTGCACAATGCAGAAGATATTCATAAGAAATTCTACAGACACTTTAGGGAAAAGTAAAATGGGACAGAAAAATAAATGAGTTTCAATCAAAAACGCGTAAATATCCTTATTTATATTCTTTTAACAGGACAAGAAAAATAAACAAATTAGACCATTGAATTATTCAACAAACGAATTTTGAAAAAGATATTAGTGAGTTATGCCTTAAATGTAACGTCTCCGGCGATTCCCTAAATATGGATATAACTCTAGGTTAAAGTTCCACATTTTTTTGTAAAAGAAGCGGATTCTTTTCGTATCTTGTTAACTCTCTTAAATATATCTTGACATTTTATAAAACTAAAACATCTCCTCCAAAGAAATATATGAATGATTGGGAACTCTTATTCGGAACAAATTAGACAAAAATTGTATAAGATGATTTTAACGAAAACATCTTCAGAGAATTAACTTTTTTTGAAAGGAGAAAAATCATATTGATTAATATTCAGGAACATAAATACACTATAAAGTTGGATTACACAAGGAAAAGGCTTAAGTTACAAAAACAAATATTCGAGTAGAATGAAGGTACAAATATTAATGCAAAGGGGATCATATAAAATTTGAAAAAAAAAATAGAAATGATTAGAGAGTTTTCAAATTCCTTTTGATTATGACAATTATGTTTGAATGAGATTTGCAATAAATTAAAAACTTACACTTCGTATTTTCTTAGCTCTTATGAATATTTGAAGAATCAAATTAAATTTTATGACCTAAGATATTTCTGTCACTTAATATATTAATAAAACATATATATTGGGTTCATTTCTAGTCAGTATAGGGCCTCTCTTAACTATTCAACATGGGACCAGATCCATAGTTATTTTCATTGATAGATTGTTTATTAACATCGCATTTAGAAGCAACACGTGGTCTATTGACGAAGAACCTCGCCATTTTGAACTTTGTTCAAGTAGTAAGGCTGAAACTTGAGCTGGAGCTTCCCTTTGCAAACTTCCATGCCACTACAACGGAAGGACTTGGGATCTCGACAGATTTAACCTCGATCTTCCCAGCTTCTCTGGTATCAGGACACGAAAACAACGACTCGATGGAAACAACACTAGTCGGGAGTTCGTGATCATGACCACTGGAGCCATGGGTTCGAGCCCTAAAAATACTAAAGACCCACTGAGTAGAGGAGCTGGTGCACTTTCAATCTGTGGAGGTCGAAGTCCTTCCATTAGAGTGGTGTAAAAGTTTGATCGAGGTTCAAAATTACGAGGTCGGTTGCTAATAGCCCTCACGTTGTTTCACAGTGTGACGTTAATAAACAACCCCAATCACATGATCATAGCCTTGGTCTTAGAAAGAAGAGATTAATTTATCCGAATCATATGAAATTCTAGTGCAAATGATATATGTGAGTAAAATTATCCATATGTGTTTCTGTAACAAATGAATGACAATACACCCATAAAATATTACAGACATCTGCTAAATGAAATAGATTATTTAACAAACAATTAGAGGTTCTAAACATACACATCTCGTGACAAATGACAGTAAATTACTTCTTCTATTCAGCATCTGGTTCAAGACATCAATGTGATTTTCAGTGTCGAATATCCTTTCATCTCAACTCCGATTCTCATCGATACACGATATGGCAAGGGTTCAGAAAACATCACGGAAAGACATTATTTTCCCTCAAGGGGTGTCATGGTGTAGTAGATATCATACTATACAATTGAGCTGACCTTTATATCCTTGAGACTGAGTCTGTAACTGCTAAGAGATACAAAGATGACTTGTCACTATGCGAGCTAGATAGACGATTTTCTAAAAACGGAAAATATGAAACTGAAGCCATTCCACTTTCCTGGTTTGAATCCTATCGATCATGAAGGGGGTATGTTCGGTAGACAACAAAAAACCTTTCTCCGCTCACCAAGCTCCGTTCCAGATCTCAAAAGAACTCTTCGTGAGTTTCTTTGAGTCCACAACTCATCAACAAAGTCTTAGAATGAATGGGAAAATTTTGCACATCGTGCGTGACTGTTGGAGGTGACCATGTGCGTTATTAAACTGAGGGCCCTCTTTTTTTTTTATTTTATTTGTTTCTCACTAAAGTGTGAACTCCACTTCTCCGCCCACCTTTCTTTCAAACTCTTCCTTTGAATAATAAATGTTATTGTTCTTTTACATTCGCATTTCTTATTTTATATCCGTTTTACATTCGCCTGTCACGATTTTCGCCATTACGACTTCGATTTCCTCCGTTATTCAAATAATTACGAATTCTGCTTAACTTTAGGAAACCAGATTATATTGAGTCATTTATTAGTTGCTCTCCTACGGGATGGAATATTAAGTCAAACCCAGGCTTCAGCTAAAGCATCCTTTTAAGCATAGCTTTGTTTCGTGTCCGATACCTTTTAATTATCTAACAGACCAAAAGTTCAAACCAGTCTTAGTTTAGTTTTACTTTAAATTCCATGGAAAAATTCAAAATACTAAAAAAGTATAAAAAATGATAGTCCAAAAATTGAATAGGCTTGTGTTAAATAATGTTATAAAATAACTAAATAAGATGAATAAAAGTGCGTTTGTTTTGAAAGTTTAATTAAAATTGAATAAAATAAAACATTGCATTTTTTTATTATATTAGTTTTTGTTCTTGTGAGAAATACAATAAAAACTTATGTCTTAAACAAATCAAGATTTAGAAATGACAGAATAATTTTGATTTCAATTAATCTGCCGAGTTATTCGTTTAAAAATCTCAAACAAGACCCGAGGCAGGCCTTTTAAAATTTATGTTTAAATGCCATCTCAGATACTTTTAAAGCTTATTTTCGACTCGCATATCGAGCCGAACGTAAGATTTTGAGGGTCTTAGCCCATCCGGGTCCCTGCGAGCAACTTAATTAAAATGTATCTTACATTCACGTAAAAAATTGGAAAGTATTCCATGTAAGTAAAATTCATTAAAATTGCAGTATTAAATAATTATTTCCATTCCTTCTTGTGCAACATAAATTTTCAATGATGTTATTTAAAGAAAGATAGAAATCTGCAAAACTGCAAATAACTCTATTTAAGTTTCTCAGTGCCAAGGTATACAATTTTTCCAATCATAAGAATTTCTTCCGAAAAATGAATTACAACCCACGCACTTAATGAAAAATTATTAGATGGTAGACAATAAAACTATTCATTTATTATTCAAATTCAATTTTCCCAAATATTAACTAGGACATGAAATTAAAAAAGTAAATGAGATTATTGTTTTAAATACGATTCTTATCGTATTTCTATTGAGTTGGCGAAGAAAAACAAATAAAAAATTGATTTAATATAAATTTGTATTACATTTATATGAAGAAAAAAAAGAAATCAAGAAAAAATCTTAATGCTCAAAATTAAAAAAAAATTAGAATTAAAGCTGAAAGGCTTTGACTTATAACCTTCATTTATATTAAATAAATGTTATCAATTCAAGGTATGAAACGATCTTTGACATTTATTTCTCATAACAAATTAACGAGCTGAATACTGGAAATATTTGTATCTAAAATAACACACAATTTAACTGATATTACGACTGAAACTCATTCTTATCTATGGTAGTATTGTAGATGAGTTCAAAAATAAAAATATCTATTACAATTAAAAACAATCGCTTCATTTTTTTCTAATGATCATGTTTAACTTCATGGCTTACTAACGGAAATATTTGGCTCCGAGTGTATGTTTTATTTCTTTTTTTAGTAAATTTTGTTCTGAGTAACAAAAATATAAAACCTAATGTTTAGTATTTTTCTAAAACCATTCTCATTTTTTCTAACCAAAAATAAAAAAGAATATCATAATAAATAGTTTGAATTTACAAACACAAAACAGAGAAGTCTATTCTCTTGGATAATATTAATAATTAATGGGGATGAGGAGATTATTTACTACCTATACAAAAATCCCATGACTTTTTGATTTTTGAAAAATGAATTATTTTTATGAAATTGATTATTAAAAAGCGGGGGAGGAGATTTACAGAGTTTTATCGGATTACTTACAGTGAGAAAATATTCACAATTTTTGACGAGCAAACTGAGGGGCAACTTCTGTCGCTTTTCTTTCCCTAGTTTTTCTGTCTGTCCATGCTGTTGCTGTATAGATACGGAATTTAGTTTCTCGAAGTGCTGAACCCTTTCGGGCTTTTATCTCCGTTCTCACTGGAGAAATACTATTGTGAAACATTGAATATTGGAATTTACACTCTCCCAGAAGTAATTAAAATCCAAAAAAGATTATTTAAAAATGATTTGAAATCAAGTCAAAGCAATAGCAGAAAAAGTAAAACAAGTTAGTTAATTGTTTGATGGATAATAAAAAAATTTTAAAGAAAGAAGTTACTATTTATTAAATGGTTTTAATTTTAAAAAAAAAATTGTTGTCAAGAGATAATGTGCTTTTCGAGCTCTATATTTTAATTGCTTACCATGCAGAACAAACTCTGTGGTGTTCTTATAGATTGATTGCTTATGAACGTCGCATTTAAAAGCAACTCGAGGATTAACGGCTGCGGACCTTGGAGATTCGAGCCTTGGTCAAGTAATGAGAACGACACCTGAACTGGCACCCTTCTCTCCAAACTTCCACACTATGCTTATGGTAAAACTTGGGACTTCTACAGATTTAAAGTGCATTAACCTCGCTACGGTGTTCTTAAGCGGAACCCGAGCCCCAACTCTCGATTCGATAGAAGCGAGGCCGGCTGCATCTTCGCAACCATGACCACCAGTATATATCGGTCTGTGTACTTAAAGAAACAAAGATAAGTTTTCATTTTATTAAAGTAATAAAAATTATTTTAAAAATTAAAAGTTAAATTTAGATAACAGCAAAAGTTTAAACATAATATTAGAGAATAAATGCATACAGCTGTCTGGATGGATGTAGGAAGAGGTGGAACTCAGATTCATTTGTCTAACCCGGATGCAGAAGTCTGTAGCTCAAATTTGGAAATGATTTAGAAAGCGAATCATTTACGTCCTCTCTGTAAAACCTATAGCAAGTTATCTGATAGTCCTATAAGAAAGAATCATATCAGCCATGAAGGGGGGTGGTTATGGACTTATAATTTTTTTTTTGGAAGTGATAAGGAATTTTGAAGAGGATTGTAAGTGAATTAATATAGTAAAATTTCATGGGGCCTGTGTAGTTGTGTATTGCTTACACTCGTGGTATATATATTTTTTATTTTTTGTAATATTCTCTATTTGAGAAATCATCTATTTTATTAAAGAATTTAAAAGTTAGTTTCTTAATGAAAGTTCGTAAGGATGAGTAATTTATTGATTTTCTATTGTAGTATCTGCTGCATGACTCTGTATTACACTTCCGTAGGTCAAAACTGGTCGTATTATCGGTAAATAAATAAGCAGTTCATTACGTCAACTTAACCTAGATTTACACAGAATAAGAGAAAATAAGTTATGATCCACAATTTTAAATTCCATTTTAATTTGTATAACATATTGTTTGAAAGTAAGCATTTTATCTAATGTTACACCTCCATAT
This sequence comes from Nephila pilipes, assembly GCA_019974015.1. Taxonomy (NCBI): domain Eukaryota; kingdom Metazoa; phylum Arthropoda; class Arachnida; order Araneae; family Nephilidae; genus Nephila; species Nephila pilipes. The sequence goes on from BMAW01056371.1 coordinate 829,677, forward strand.
TTGATGATCCAAGACTAAGGGATCTTTTTATTATCGAGAAAAATGTCTGACTCAATTTTTCTATGATTTCTAGAAAAACAACAGTATCTGTTTTGGAATCATTCAGGGCTATTTTCCAAGTCGAGCACCAGTCTTTTAATTCCTTGAGAGGCCTGTTTAGTGCATGGTTGATAGCCTTTGTTCTATCGCTTCTAGTTAGTTATTGCTGCGTCTATGTATGCATACAGATAATTATATTACTGTGCGCTCTTAGGGTAGGTTCATGCCCAATGAAAAAGTTAAAATGGAACTGATGACTGTTAAAATGACCGTGACATGCCGAATGATTATTCATTTACGTGGCACTTAGAATCAACTGGAAGGATTTCTCTCTCTTGGCTCCTTATTTGAATCAGAGTCAATGGAACAACTGAGTTGGAAACTAACTTCTCTGATATCCACATCACACAATCATGAAAACTTTCAGCCCAATAGATTGAATCTGATACGCTGAAAGTTTTCCTGATTCTGTACCACTACACTACCAGTATTTAGAGTAATCTGGGATCAGAAACACGTGACGGACTGAAATACATGCTGACCCTGTGCTCGATGAATGAACACTTTTATAATTTTGATATCAAATGCTTACATAGAAAAACATGAACATTAAAAATCTAGATTTTTAGAAGTATGCGTGTGTGTGTGTGTGTGTTTTTTTATCTTTCTAAGATCATTTCCCCACGTTACAGGGGAGGAAATGTGAGCAAACAAATACACTCTTTAAGTGTTTTGAGTTTACCATTAGCAAAGTGTCTTTTCGTCCTAAATCAATGATGCTCCACAACTTTGTAGTTCCCATTTTTTCTGTACCTTGTACCATTTTCGAGATAACAGCACTTGCTCCGCAGTTTTCCATCAGGAGGCTCTGTTAGCCATATATAAACTCTATAACAAAAAAATGAAGCACCAAGAAGTTCTTCGATGGTGACAAAAATTGGCGAATAGGAAAATTATGTACAAAATTGAAAAAGGATTAAAGTTTCAAAAAAATTGAATGATTTATCTCACAGTTATATAGTTACAAAGTAACGAGCTCAAAAAGGTATTGACCCACCTCTAGCCTGGTTGCAAGCTGCCACACGAATTGGCATAGAGTGATAAAACTCCCTGATGGTCTCCTGTGGTATTTCTTGTAAAGTGTGCTCCATTAGTAGGGTTAGGTCATCAACATTCCGGGTAGATGCAGTCGCCTTTCCATCATATCCCAGACATGCTCGATCGGAGAGAGATCTGGCTGGCCAAGGAAGTGTTTGACAAGCTGTAAGACAGTTCATAGCAACAAGTGCCGTATGTGGTCTGGCATCACAAAAGGAACGGTAGCAAAACAGGTCTCGGAATGTCGTCGAAGTACCGCTGTTCTGTTAGTATACCTCTAATGACGACCAAAGGGGTCCGTTATCAATGGAAATGGCACCCCACACCATAACTCCTTTTTGAGGACAGGTGTAGCCTGCACTAGTGACAGCAGGATCGGCATGCTGCCCTGGGCATCTCCAGACAGGTATTTGATGATCGTCAGGACGCAGTTGGAAGCGGGATTCGTCGCTAAACACTATACGTATTCAGTCAACATCATTCCAACCTGATGGAGCCAAGAACTCTTGTAATCTGGATCCACAGTATGCAGGCGTGAGTGGCAGATGGCGTTGCGGTCGGTACTAGCGTAGATTTTACTCTATCAACCGTCTGTGAATGATCATGGTGGACACTAGTGTGCGGGTAGCACATTTGATGGTTGACAACGATGAATCAGGCGCTGCGACAGCTGATCTGACAATCACTCTGTCCTCTCGATCCGCTGTGGCCCTAGGTCCACCGCTATCATCATGACACTTAAATAGGCCATTATCCACCCATTATTGTGAGCATCTTCTAGTCGCCGCATCGCTTCGCCCCATATGACGAGCGATTCTCCCATTTGCCCAACCTGCCTCTTTCAGTTCAATGATACGACTTCAAATTCTGACAGTAGCTCGTAATGAGCTCTAATCCTGTGACGAGGCATTTTTCAGTCGTATAAAGGTATGCTAAATCGCATTGCAACAGAAAATTTGACCATCAGATTGAGAATCGCTCATCATATAAACCTTCTACGTGCGCAGTTCCGAGCGCGACATGAACTGCATGAAAATCCATTGGAGTAAGTTAAATTTCAAAACTAATGTTTGCAAATAGTTTTCGCCAGTCCATGAAGAATTAGCTACATATTAAAAGAATGGCAATATTTCTGAAACTGGCAATATTTCTGAAACTGTACTTATTCAGATGGTCATTTCAATGCAAACTTTTGTGAATGATGTTATTATTAAACCGGAAGACTAATATATTAATTTTCTTATTGTTCTTTGTTTTCAGACAAGTGGTTTTATAATTTGTAAATAAGAGTGATTTTTCATTTATTTCTAATATCTTTAAGTTAATCATCAATTGCATTTATCAAAATTATTCAGAAATAATTGTAATAAATATATTTTAATATCATATTTAACTCGTTTAAATTATATTTGAAACCTATATATATTTCTTAATTTTCAAAATTAAAATGAACTTATAACTTCTTAAGTGACTGTATATATATATATATATGTGTGTGTGTGTATTTATATATATATGTGTGTACATGGTTGTTTTAAAATTTTCGATAACTGGGTGAATATATATTAAAAGCACAGCGAGTTAAGAATGTTGTCACAAGCATGCGCTGGTAGAGATTAATGGAAAGACGGCACTTAGAAAGAAGCGCTAGAAACCGACGCTGATTAGTCTGATACTGGCAGTCAAACGGCGTATGTGTGAAATTTAATTTCAAACTGAATTCAAACAATGGATAAATATAATATTTTGTTACAAATTAAGTAAAATGGCCTCAAAAAGGCATGCAATGTGGATCGAAGTCTACGTAACAGACTTAGAACCAGGACTAGACGACTGGTTAAACGTTATCGGGAGGAAAAAGAAATCGTGGATAATGAATCACGTACAGATCTACCCTAAACAAGTGTGACGATCGGCGAGATAGAGTGGGTGGTTCATATACTGTTGCGAAATCGCCGACTATATCTATAATGGATATTATTGGAATTTGGAATTAGCAAGGACTGTGTTAAGCCCATCAATATCCAAGTTTAGATACACACATTATTGGTTCCCGTTTATTGCCGCCCTCATTGACCGATGAGCTTCCCCCCCCCAATAAAAAAAGCATACATGCTTACTGCTGGAGATATCACTGACACTTATTACCAATATTCAACCTTTCTACCAACCATCGTTACAAAAGATAAAAGCTGGTGCTACCAATACTGTCTTGAGTCGTAACGGTAAATGATGGAATGGAGTTCATCGGCTTTCCTCCACCCCTAAATGTGCCACTTGCTAAGTTCCTGAATCAAGACATTCTTGGTTAGGTTTTCGATAGAAATTACATGATCCACTAAAAATTTGTCCAAGAAAGGAAAACTGCCAAAGTTGAATTCTACGAAGCTCTTTTGAAGCGCTTTCTTCTGCGCATCCAATATGTTCACTCCAAAATGTTCATGAATAAAAAGAGGAGTCGGTTACGCTTTCCCACATATTGTGTTCAGCATACGTTAAGTTCTTATACCAACGCAGTGTAATTGTTATCACACATCTGCCGTACTCGCCTGATCTGGCTCCAGCAGAATTCGTTAGTTCTCTCGACTCGAGGGAATCCTGAAGGACACACGTCTTGAAGACTCTTGTGGCCTCCAAAATGGTAGTAATCATGAATTCGCGGCCAGGATTGTTTCGTTGATTCGGGGGTTCGAGTCCTCATGCTACTAAAGACCCACTGTGTAACATGGCTGATGCACGTTAAATTCATTAAGGTTTGAAATCCTTCCATTGGTTTGATATGGAAATTTGGAGAGGGAACCTCCAGATTATGAGTGGTTCTTGTTACTAACTGGGATTCAATATTGCTACGTCAGTCGCCAATAACCAGAGTATTGCTTCTAAGTGTGACATTAATAAATAATCAATCAAAATCAATTTCAAATAGCTTTGGGTTAATCTTTGTATAACACAAATATTAACTTTTCCTTTAAAAAACCCATTGAAAATGCGTTTTATCTTTAATCATTTATTCTACGATATCTTCTTTGCAATAGGTGTCAATAATTGTTAACCGTTTAATTATTAACACTACTTAGGAATCAAACGAATTGATCAAAAGCATTATTTGTACTTGATGTAAATTAGAAGAATAATAATCTTTTTCGCATAAACGACTTTTTAAGATAAAATTAAGTTAACGAAATATTTTAAATTGATCATTATTTATAAAATGTGATATTATTCCTTCACAAATGCTGTTATGAATTTCTAAGCGAGTGCTCCGGTAATAAGTGTACAAAACAAACGCTTCATTTACTTTTTATTCCATCGTTTCAAATTACACTTTTCGGGTCTTTAAAACCCACTGATGGATTAAAGCAAGAAAATAACGGAATTTTCTATCAAGACCAAGCTATTATTAATCACTGTCACGATAAAACTTAATCATTCTTTAAGATAATCAAATCCGTTTTTGTCCAATCAAGATTATTTCCAAGTAATCGAAAGTTAACCAAGTTCTCTTTTGACAATGGATAGCTTTCGTGATAAACTCTTATTCTGATTTTGGATTTCATTTTTTCTTTGTTTTTTCCCCATTCTTTTGATACACGAACGTAATTAGCTCATGTGATAAACGATGCTATAATAGTTTTTGTTGGTGAAATTCTTTTTCTCATTTCTCTTTGAATGTCGAACTGCTACGTTCATCAATTATATCGAAATATATATGTGTCTCTGCAATTGTAACGCAAATAAGTATATCATATTATTAAAGTATCACCTCAACAGAGAAGAAAAACACCAAAACGTAAATAAATACGATATGATAAATGGATTGAAAGTTCATTTAAAAAAGAAATGAATTTGTGTTATGTAGTGGGGCTTATGTACTGAAATACGTTGTGGCTTTATTTTAAGTTAAGCAAAATCGTCCGTTATTCTGTTTCATTCTTGAAGACTTTATTACCCACAGTTTGTGAAATTTCATGCTTAACTTTAAAAAAAATTTCAATGATAATTTAAGTAGAGTTATAACAACGAGACTAAACCTAAAAATATAAATTCAATGTGATATCTTAAGTATTTCGTGAATCTCGACTTCACGCAAACTTAACTTTTCTATCCTATAGAAAAAATTTACATTTTGCATGTATGGGTTTATTAAACCGGTTTGATTTATATTTATTCTATGTCATTACAAACATTTTTACATAGCCTTATTTCGTTTATTTCTATGTTTATTAATAAAAGCAACACATTTATTATCTTATAGAACTACCTCCACCTCTTTACTTGTTCCCTGACATCTCGTCACAATCCAATACATAATCAATGTTAAATACTTAAAAGCTTTGGAAGTAACATACATTTTTAACTACATATTTTTCATGTTTTGCATCCATTATACTTCATACAGTTTTTATGAAGATTTATAGCACGTATTTACATGTTGGAGGGAAAAGTTAAGCCAATGTATAATTTTTTTTCTTCCTGATATTTATGGGAAGTTTAGTCAACTGTTTTCTTAGTTCCTTTTGAAAAAGGTATCCTTTTATAATTTGTTTTGATTGTAACAAGGATTTACATACTACAACGGATTCATTTGTTCCAGCAAAGTCAATTGTATTGCAGAATTAACACATACGTCATCTCTACAGGGTGTTTCGAAACTCTTAAGTACAAATTTAAAGGGGACAGAAAACAGAATAAACAAGCAATTTTCACCATATAATGCACAGATAGAGAGCGGTGAACCGCTAGATGAAGCTGTAATGGAAAGTATAAAGCGTGCGTTTACTTACACATAATTTCCACCATGGATTTCAGAAGCATGGCAAAGAACAGTATTCAGGCCTTAGCCTAAAAAGATCTTGAAGTCTTCCCTAAGTTTCATTAGTCGTTTGGTATACTGGGTGTTTTAAAATGCATGGGCAAAATTTTAAAGGGTGACAGAAAACATCTACAAAAGTAATTTTCACGAAACAATGCATAGACGGAGATTAAGTGGTGAATACCAAGAGAATCTGCAATGGAAAGCACAAAGTGAGAGATTTCTTACACATCATCATTTGTACTGTAAATTTCAGGAGTCATGGAGGCGTACAGTAATCAGGAACAGGAAAAAATAATAAGGTTGTCAAGAATAAACCAATTATATATATATAT
>BMAW01056371.1:840961-852691 GCA_019974015.1 Nephila pilipes
TTAAAACCTATGAGAGCTATCATGAAACAAATTGTAGAAATGGTTGATTAGACCCGATCAGATTAGGAAGGTTGAACACTCAAACGTGTAGAAATTATTGAAATATTTGGAGAATGAATGCTTTTGATATATTTAGTGTCCTTTTGATTTAATGAAAATAAACTTGCTAGTGGAATTTGCCAAAGTAATTCTTGAAGAAGGGTGATTAAATGAGTGAGCGTTGGGCTTATGGTGCAAGACCTCTACTTGGCTTTGTTGCGTTTTACCTTGAGTAATTGTGATCTAGACGAAATAAAAATAGATAAAAAAAAAGGGTGGAGAGAAACAGTTGACAAGAAGGGTCGAAAATAACAAAGTATCGCTAGGTATCCCAGGGGTGCGTCAACCGTTTTCATCAAAAACTGTAAAAACCATGGGAAAGAAAATAATCGCTAGGGAATATAAGGGTTCTTCTTCTTTTTACCTAACGAAGGCAACATCTTGAAAGTCTCTTTGCAGTAGAGATAACTAAATTTCATTAAAAAGCAAAATTATGTATACTTCCAGTTCATAAATTTTAAAGGCTTGTTCTTTCGTACAAACTACATTTACTTGATTGAAATGAATTTACATTCAAAATTAATTTGCTAGATAAACCTTCAAGAAGGATAAAAAAAAGTCTATGAAAAATACATGTACATGAAATGTGTAAGTTTTGTTTAAAATAAGACGATTTTAACTTGTGTGCCCTTCTTACGAAATAACTTCAATGGTTATTAAATTTCAAATGATCCAGTATAAATTGATTGATTTTTTACTAAAGTCGCAACGTGTTGAATAATACGAGGCAATTAATTGACTTGTAATTTTAAACTTCTCTCAAATGACGAGGGTGACTACAGCATTTCTACCCTCTCCAAACTTCCACACTATGCCAATGGGAGGATTTGGAACCTCGACAGATTTAACCTGTTCACCCCCAGCATATCATATTTCATCGTTGGATCTCATGTGTCCAGCGTATCACATTAGAAGAGCTCCGGAATGCCTTCTGCAGACCAGCGTATCAATAGTGATACACTTAAAGAGAACGTTTTATTTGGTTTTTTTAATATTACTAGATAATGTTACTTTACCTCGAAATCTATATAGATGGGTTATTTGGAATGTTGACCTTGGTGTTATGGGCTTGGATTTCACTTCTGGTTATCAGGAGATAGGAAGGGATTATTGTTAAAAGCACATGCTGCGGTGCGACTCTTTAAATGTAATGACATGATTTAAAGGGTGCACTTGCTTTCAGTTTGCTGTTTTCTTTCTTGCTGGCTTCTTATCAGTTCGAATGAGAATTTATGGATGCTTATGGGGTGGTTAGGGCTTTCAGTAGCATATGCTCTTAGCTGTTCGTCTCATTTGGTCTTTTTTTATTTGTAGGGACAGTCATGACGAAAAGAAAGTATTTATCTGAGACTGAGATTTGCGAATTAATGAATGAATCTATCATTGATGTTATCTAAAATAATCCAAATCTGTACATAGCCTTTAAATTAAAATAGGACGAAGAAGATGTGCGCTTTGCTTAATCTTAAATCTTGTGTGAAGCATCAAAAGTTGACAAAATATGTGTGTAAGACATGTGACTTTGGACTATGCATTGAAGAATTTTCTAATAAAAATACCATACAGCAAAATAAGATTCATTTTTTATATCTTAATAATCCATGTAATGGTACATCATTACACCATGAAATTAACGTAACAAATGTAAGTATATTTTGTATTTTCTTAAAAGATATGATATTTATGTAATAATTTTTTGTAATTTTTTTGTATAAAACATATAAATTCGATTAAATCTTTTTTTTCTTCTTTCGTATATATTAAGTTAAATACATTTTAAATAATATATGTAAAACCCAAAATATTCTAATCAATAGCCGATTTTAGAGGAATTTTTTTTGCGAATCAGGCTTAATATCTAAAATCGCAATCAAATCCATCTGATCAAATCGCAATCCAAAATCCACTGCGCTTCTTACCGAGCAGTGGAAACAACGCGACACTGCGCGGTAAGAAGCCCCTGGCCCAGAGAAGCATTTCTTTTTTCTCCCTCCGATAGCGAAAGGGTTAATGCACATTAGCCCCGCTACATAATAGCATCAGGACTTGAAGCCACGACGCAACGATAGCAACACCAACCTGAAACTCCCAATTATTCAGCTACAGCAACCAGATCAATTACACAGCATGAAAAATTTTATAAACTTGATAGTTTAATTAGCTTCAATCAAGTTCACGATAATCAGCTTTTAAAAAAAAATTAGCGATTAAGGAGTAAAAGCAGAAATAGGTAGTTAATCATCTCCGCTTTATTATAGGTAATTAACTACTTGTATTAAATATAATACCTTAAGTAACAGTTGCCTATTTTTAATTCGAAAAAAAAAAAGAAATATTTCAATCTGTGTTGTTATTGTAATCAAATTATTTGAGAAAAGATTTATTTAAATTGATGAAGCAGTAGAAAGTATTTTTTAAGTAAACAGAAAAAGATTGAAGCTTTACATAATTCATTTTGTATCACTTTATTACGCTCTCTATTTATGTAAATTTTCGAATGACCGCTGTAGCCGAGTGAAAACCGCGGCCAATCGTTAAGTTGCGGGCTCGAGTTTTGATGCTACTAAAAACCACTCTGTAGTGAGGCTGATGCACATTAAATGTGTCGAGACTTTAAAGTTCTCCCTATCGCATGGTGTAAAAGTTTTGAAAACAAGGTGTCATCTCGGCTGCTGTCCTCGTCACTTGACACAGATTCAAAATTAGCAGGTTCTTTACCATAGCTTTTGTGTAGCAATGTTTGACGTTAAAACCAATCATTTTGAAATTTTTAGTAACTTGTAGCAAAAGTTTAAAGAAAACTTTCAAAATTGTCAATAAAGAGACAAAATTTGTCTTAAAATTTTCAAGAAACTAGCTCATTACAAACGAAATTTGAGTCGTAAAATAATAGGAAAATTTTCACATATGTACGAAAAATAATTATAAACTGAATTCTTGAGAATAAAAAGAAATCATTTAAAAATTACTGACAGGTAAAGTTCCAATCCAGATTTTTGTACTTGAGATTTTTTTTAAAAAAAATATTTAATTATTGAACAAAAAAGTGTGTATAATAGCATTAACTACTGAAATAATATTTTTAAGCTAATTTTATTATCCCTCGGGCTCATATACCGAGTATGTCTCTCTTGTACTCAAACCCTTATAATTTTTTTCAATCCTACTCTTCTTTTACATTAATGGATTATTTTTTCGGAATGGTACTACACGGGTATGGAATACACAAGTATGTTTTCTATTTCCAATTCGTTTCGAAAATGTTTCATTCATGCTTTCGACACACAATTGCATTACAATTATAATAAAAAGACAGTTGCGATAAAAAAAAATATTTCAAAAGTTGCTTCTTTCTATAAAAAACTATTTTGTGAAAATACTTTTAAAAAAATTTTGTTTGAAAAGAATGTTGCAATAATCAAACTTTTTACAAAATATTTAATCCTTCCCAGAATTTAAAAAAGGAATTTTAAATTCAATTTTATATAAACAGATATAATAAATATAATTTTAAAATTAATATTCTGGCACTAGAAATATATTAAAAATCTTAATCTTATATCTCATCACTCTTGAGTGACAATAAATATGACGAGGCTCAATAATTGAGAGGATTTATATTATATATTCATATATAGTGTATACTTTATTAACTCTCGTCAAAATGAGAAGAATCTGTTTATTAATTTAATGAAATAAACTCCTTACACACACACAACCATACACACACACACACATATATATATATATATATATATATTATTTTATATATATATATATATATATATATATATATATATATATATATATGTGTGTGTGTGTGTGTGTGTGTAAGGCGTTTAAAGTTTCAAAGGCATAGGAGTTTTCTATAATATTCAGTCTGTTAATTGATATGGGTGTTTCTAATTTTGAAGAGTCAGTATATTTAATCGTGTAACGTGTAACTGATTCGTTTTGTAACGCATCTATCCAATTAATATTGAAGAAAACAATTTTCTTTCAATGCCATCAAATTGTAGTCATCCAAAAGAAAATCGTAGAAACCAACCTAATTCTCGTATTATTAGGGGGACCGGAAAGTAATATCGTTTGTGTGGTTGTCTATATTCGTTAGTCATTTATCAGCTCACTGTGTGCTTCAAAGTCATCTTCAAGACATTTTAAGGTTACAGTGACTTGTTTACTAGAAAATAATTAAATCTTAATTTTTTTTTTTGCAATTTTAGGTGAAATGGGGAACCAAATACCAGAAGAGGTACATATCTGACATTATATGCTTTTTTAGTTTCACAAGGATATCAACGCAACGATAGCTACCCGAACCATTTACGTTGTTTATTCAAATGCATTAGATGTGCATAAATACAAAAATAGTTTTCTAAGTTCAAATCCCGTATTTCGATTTTTCTGACTCGTATAAACCAGGAAGACCAACAACTTTAGACAATGACATGTTAGAGACGAAAGTGGAAGCAAATCTGTGTCAAGGAATCGAGAAAGAGTCAAACACTCTTAACCAACCTTGATTCAAGAACATTTGCCGCAGATTGGTAAGGAAACAGAGCTTGTGTTTAATTACCAAATAATCGGTCCGATGAAAAGAAATCTAACCGATCCATCACATGCAATTTATTGCTTCGGAATACAGAAGATTGTTTTCATCGCTTGATAACTGGAAATGGGTCATCAATGGTAATCGAAAGCGCAAAAAACAGTAGGTCTCTCCAAACGAATCTCCAAGAAATACAGCTTGAATACAGAATATGAGTTTGGTGGAGTATTCGAGGGTCTTTCATTTTGAAATGCTGAAACTTGGGCAAATTGTGAATGCATACCTTTACTGGGAACAATTGGAGCGAATCAATCAATTTTTAATTGAAAATTACCCAGTGATTGTCAACAGAAAAGGTGTTATTCTGATACATGATAATGCAAGACCGCACTGCACAAGATGAACCCTAAAAAAAGTTAATGAATTGGGATGGGATGAATTTCTGTTTATTCCGATAGCTTTAACAATTTCCAAGGGGCAAAATATTTGAAAATTGGGATGATGTCCAAAATAGCATTTCCAGATATTTTGCTTAAAAACTGGCATTAGCAATTGAATTTTATCGATCCAACGCAACATTAACAATTTGCATAATAGATGGCAAAAGGTTGATGATAAGAAAGGTTGATTACATCATTGATTAAAAATAAAAACTTGGTGAAAATTTATCTGTTTGAATTTCATGAAGAAAAACGACACTACTCTTCGAGCCCCTTAATATTTACAAATACTGATGTCTTTTAAACTATTTTCAAAATCACTATTTAAGTAGACCAAATGAGATAACAAAATTCAAAATTTTAAACAAATTGATTATATTTTAAAAATCATTTTGTTTCATCTGTGATTTGTAGCTATACTTCAGGTCTGAAAAAGAATTTTACTAAAATTCTTTTGTAGAAAAATTCAGTTTGTTTTATTTCTGGCGACTCTGAAATGCTGCAGAAATTTCTTTAGTTTTTTAAAATTATTCTTTAACCGAAAATTTTTGGTATTAAATTTGTATTAAGAAAAGGGAAATAAAGAAACATATTTCTTACATTATTAATATCAACCAAGAAGCAAAATTGAGAGCAAAATACTCTATAAAAATATATTAACACATTAATCAGTTTATTAATTTGTTTAATCATATGTAAAAATGTTTCCTTTAAGGATCTGAAGAGATTCCATAAATGAAACATCTTTAAAATCTTCACAGAAAAGATATCTAATGCTTTTACTATCAAAATGGCGTTTTGCCTGATATCAATATTTTTTGTCATCTTATCATATCTGAGGAACACACACTTGAAAAAATGTAACAAAACATTTCGTCTATTTTAATGATATTTTTCGTTAGGAAACATCTTTTTTTACATTTTTACATTATATTTTTTTTTACTGAAGTCCACACTAATAACGCTATAAAAATGAATTTCAATATCCCCTGTTACAAAAATAACAATCAGATTAAAAAAAAATCTTTGGAAGCACAAAAGAATGAGGAAGAGGCTTTCGAATATTTAAGGTCTACTTCATAAAAAGATCTTTCCTTCTAACAATATTATTTTACCTTCTTTTGTTCAAAGTATTAGGTATGACGTGATTTTATAAAAAGACAGGAATCTCTTTCTATGAAAAAGAAATATAAGGATATCACCAGTGATATCAGAGAATATGGAATTCATTTGAAAAGAAATTGCGTTTTTAAAAATACTTTTAAGAAAAGTGTCAGCGAAAATTGTATTTTTTGCTTCATTTTTTGGGGGGAAATTACGACAGAATCTAAAATAATCAGCATATTCGAATATGAGCAAAAAATACCTGCAGCAAACTCATTTTATTTTTTGTAGTTAAAGCATATTATGAGACTAATTATTTTACAAAAATTGTGCATTATTTACAATTAATATAAACTGCTCTTCCATAACGTTACAGAACTAGACATATATGCTAAATTCTACATTTTTAGCGATATTTGAATAATTTTTCAATAATAACAATGCTATACCTTACCGTAAAATGCAAAATTTCAATTCAGGCAAAAATACCCTAAAAAAAAGAAGTAAAGAAGATTAATTTACAAATAACATTAAATTCCATTTCTTTTTCTTATTTATATGAAATTTGAAATTTTGATTGTTCAAAAAAATCTAAATTTAACTATTTAAAATGTTATGCGTACATGAATTTTTATATGAAATTAAGAATGAGTAGAAACTTGAAATACATGGAAAATTCATTCAAAATTTATGAAAAGTATTATATGTAGCGCATAATTACTAAATAACGGAAATAAGAAATCTTCTGAAAACATAGAGTTTATCGTAATTTCTACAAAACAGTGCAGCATGTAAGTAGTAGCACGCACACACACACACATATATATAAGTGTGTGTGTATACGAGTATTCGTAAAGTAAGTACCATTTCATTGCACCACCGCTGCAAAGCTGCAGTCGGCGTTCCGCTCATGCGCACTAGTTTTCCTTGTTCACTGGCTCTCAATTGACGCCATTTTGGTTGTTCTACGTCGTGTTTTCAGTTTGCTGCACACATTTAAAGTGGTTAAGGCAATTACTGATCCCGCCGACTGTAAGATTTGTGCTGTAATTCAATTTTTGAACGCAAGGAATGTGAAACCGGCTGAAATTTATCGTCAAGTGAAAGATGTTTACGGTGAAGACATGATGAGTGATGAATTGGAGAGAAAGTGGGTTAGAATGCTTAATGAAGGTCGAATAAATCTCCACGATGAGGCGCGGAGTGGCCTTCTGTTGTCAACGATGATCTGGTAAAAAAAGTTGATGAAGAAAAATCCACGAGAGTAAACGTTTCACCCTTTCACGTACTGTTTTATACGAAACTGCTACAAACCGCTGAGGTTATCACAAGGTGTGTTCCCGATGGGTTCCAAAAATGCTCTTTGATGTTCACAATACCAAGCGACTTGGCAGTGAATTGACATTTCTCACCCAATACAGTGAAGAGGAAGAGGATTTTTTAAACTAAATGTGACAGGTGATGAAACGTGGTTTCGTCTTCTCACACCTGAATCGAAACAGTAAATGGAGTGGAGACACACCCAATCTCCGAAAATACAAAAGTTCAAAACGACAATGTCAGCACAAAAAAATCATGTGAACTTCTTTCTGGGATAGGAAAAGGGTTTTGCTTACTGAATTTCTTCCCAGAGAGGCAACCGTTAATGAGGCACGATATTGTGAGACTTTAAGAAAACTACGGCGTGCAATTCGAAACAAACGGAGAGGAATGCTTCTTAAAGGAATTGTGTTGCTCCATGACAATGCTTGGCCCCATACTGTTGGTGTCACGCGAACGATGATTCGACAGTTTCGTTGGGAACAATTCGATCAGCCACAGTACAGCCCAGACTTGGCTCCGTCTGATTATCACTTGTTCCTGCACATGAAGCGCGTGCTAGGCGGCAAGTGATTTGAATCAGATGATGAAGTGAAAACTGTTGTGGAGTCGTGGTTATCGTCATTGGCGAGAAATTTCTATGAAGTAGGTATAGAAAAGATGGTAACCCGCTACGACAAGCGTTTGAATATCGGCGGAAATTATGTAGAAAAATACTTCAAGTTATGCTCCTTCATGTAAAAATAAAATTGGCTTGAAAAAATTTGTTTACTAATTGTTTTTTCAAACTTTCCGAATACACCTCGTATATAAGACTGTAAATAATAATTATTATTGATATCAAATATAGCTTTAAAATACTAAAAATCAAACTAAATTACTACAGTATTAAATTAAAACAAACTCTTGTCATAAATATTACTCTAGTAATTCTATTATCGTTAATATTCAGTTTTATATGTAAATACTTTGTTTCATATTTATACTATTATTTGTTTGAATTAAATATAAATTAGGAGTTTATTTCAGAAGACTTAATGTAATACAAAACAAGTAAGTCATTAATATATCGACAGATATTAAATTATCTCTACCAATATAAATGCTCATAAAAGTGTCAGTAGATTTTAGCTAAAGTAGTATTTGCAAGTCCTCTTTATGGAATACTCTTAATTTACTTAAAAATGTTTTATCTTTGTAATTAATATAATTTTCCCCGAATGTAGTATTAACTGAAGATATTAATTTATCTTAATCAATGAATTCAACTACATTATAATCCTGATAAATAACTAACAGTACCTTAACTAAATCATCCATGCTTATCTAATTAAAAAGAAGTTAAAATTATAATCAGGAATTGCAAATAAATTTTGTCTTTTATTTTCTTAGTAATATCTAAACTACTTTTACTGATAGCAGTTTTATGAAAATTTTTAATAATGTATTGTAACATATATAATAATAATTTACCAGCTTTTGTAATATAAGTATTGCAATCATTAGTCATAGTTCCAAATTTAATAGATTCTTTATAAAATTTAGGAGCAATAAAGATGTGAAGAAATTAAATTTTATTCACTTGCAAATCTATTTTTACATGAAAATAAATATATTATTAATTTCAATGTCACTAAAATTGCATCCGAAAATTATGTTTATTATTCTGTTCTGTATCTTTATTAATAATTAAATTATAATAATATTTTCAAGTGACTGCAGAACTATTTCTTACTTTGTCAACTTAATGAATAATAAAATTTTTTATTAAATGTAAATTTTTTTCAATATCTTGTATTTTAATCCAAACTTTAGTTTTAAAATTTAAATCCTTAATATCTTTATAAATTATGTATTTATACTCATTAAATAATTCGACTGGGAAATTGTATATTTAATAGCAATATGATAATATATATAAAAATTAATGACCTCATAAAGAATCCATCATTTAATGATATAGTTACTCTACGATATCATAATCTAAAACCTGAGCCCACCACATTCATAATCTCTCTAAATACTTTATCTCTTACTATTACCATTATACACACACACGTAATCCATCTATCTATCTATCTATATATATATATATATAAATTTTTGAAAATCTGAAAAAATCAGAATGATATATTTATTATTGTAACAGGATTTAGAATTTTAAGCAGGGTAATTCTAGAATTACCCTGCTTAAAGGACTAACAATTCCCATCAACAAAACAAATGATAAAAAATAGTTAAACAAAAATTAAAAAAAAAGAAAAAATTATTAATGGTAAACTTAAGAGAAAAATCATAAAGGCTTACCAAGTGAAACACTCCACCTGTATTAATATTATATGCATGGTATACAAAGAAAGGCAAACAAATTTATAAATTTGCATAACATAAACAAATGAAATTTAGAAAAAAAATATTTACTCACGTAAAATACGCATTAATGCTTTATTTTAAATCATAAAAATATTTGAAAATCAAGAAAAAATTGTTAAAAATCGGCTACGTAGCTTAACTCCATGCCATCAGCCTACGTAGAGAAATTATTTTTAAGCGTTGCTCTATAGTGCAAAAATTAAACCATAAAAAATAATTTTTAAATGTTGCCAGAATGCAAACACTAAATTCCAGTAATAACTGATCAAAAATCGATTAAAACTAGAATAATTAATAATGGTAGAAGTATATATATATATATATGCTCGTATATATATATATATATATCCACACACACACACACATATATATATATATATATACATTCATATATATATATATACATACATTCATATATATATACTGCTGTTTGTAGAAAATGCAACACCATGAAAGAATCATCAGAATCAAATGAAATTTAATGCAGAAACGACTTGTACTGATACAAATAAATGATGAAATTTTCAAAACAAAAGAAACAAATTAAGCGTCCGAAATCAGTATTTGGTGCAGCCACCATGCGCTGCAATAAGTGCTGCTATACGACGTGGCATGGAGTCAAACAGATGTTGAATATCTGCTTGAGGAAGAGAATTCCATATCGCTTGTATGCGCAACCAAAGTTCGTCTTTGGAAACTGCAGGACGCGGATCACGAGCGAGACGTCGACCAACCATATCCCACACGTGCTCAATAGGCGACATATCCGGTGAATAAGCAGGCCAAGGAAGAAGTTGCATGCGTTGTGCTGAACAGAAGTCTCGAACAGTCCGCGCAACATGTGGGCGTGCATTATCCTGCTGAAAGATAGCTCCAGGGATGCCTTGAAGGAAAGGAACGACTTCGGGCTGTAGCACTTCACGGACGTACCTGTTGCTATTGAGATTACCCTCAATTCGTATCAAATTGGATCGTCCATGATACGAAATCGCACCCCAGACCATAACTCCGGGTGTTCGACCACTATGTCGTTCAATAATACACTCAGGAAGGCAGCGTTGACCGGCATAACGTCTAACACGAACACGGCCATCATGGATCCACAAATTGAAGCGTGATTCATCTGAAAAGACAACTTGGTGCCAATCAGCTCGCCTGTCTCTGTGCTCAAGAGCCCACTGCCGACGCAGCCGTCGATGATTCGCCGTGAGGGGAATCCTGTATAAAGGCACCCTTGCACGCAATCCACGGCGCAGCAGACGACGACGAATTGACGAAGCCGACAATTGTACACCTGTAGCAGTAGACCAACGTGCTGCCAGCTGCCTGGAGGAAGCTGTGCGATCATTCACCGCCATGCGGAGCAGGTGTCGATCATCGCGCTCTGACGTCACCTTCTGTCGTCCAGTGCCTGTTTTTCGAGTTGTTCGGTGCTCGTCGGTCCACTGCTTCCAAACTCGCATCACTGTGGAACTGTTCCGCTGCATACGAGCTGCTATTGCGCGATAGGAAAATCCTCCTTCTCGAAGGCCGATTATCCTCCCTCGTTCAAACTCCGTAAGTTGCTTGAATTTCTTATTCTTCCGTCGTGGAGGCATACTCAGGTCTCACTAAACGTTTGCCACTAACAAATAATCATAGACTTTTTTCAACGTCCCGCTACAGCACTTTATTTATACGCTTTCAGCATCAATTCAGAGGGCGCTGCGCGCGCCGCGCACGCGCGATGGCTCTGAAACTTTATTAATTTGCATAATATCCTATAATTGACATTTGCTGCGAATTTCATTTGATTCTGATGATTCCTTCATGGTGTTGCATTTTCTACAAACAGCAGTTTAT
>BMAW01056371.1:858684-874152 GCA_019974015.1 Nephila pilipes
TGTGTGTGTGTGTGTGTGTACATGTGTTTAACTGTGCTTATCTGATGTCACTAAAAGCCATATTATGTTAATAAGATAGTAATTAAGAAAAAAATTATATTTTCCTTTCGTTGAGAGCCAATTATTAATTTTTAAAGTGGCATTTTCTAGTACTTAATATGTATCATAAGTATATATTGTTTTTCTTTGCGAAATTATTTTTAAATAAAAAGCAGCCTGCAAAATGATTTACTTAGCATTTTTAAAAGAGTTTGTTTTACCCCTAAGTTTAAATGAAAATAAAACAAATTTATTAAAAACGATTTATTTTTCTTTAAAGAGAAAAGGATGTTTTGCGTGATTTAAAAACAATTATACTTTTCTTTAAGACAAATTTGAGATGCTGCATTGTCTTCGTTTCATTTTATAGATTCCTTAAGAATAAATTAATTTTCTTATTAGGCGTGTGTTTGTTTTTTGCTTTAATATTTAAAACATTCCTGCATATTCTTTTCGAAATTTATTTGAATTAATTATATTCATAAACTAGCCTCCAATCTTATTTATGTCTTAAATTTGGAAAAAAAAATAGGTTAAAAAAGAAATCCTTTTTTTTTTTCTTCTTTTTTTTAAAAAAATTTAAGTTGTTGAGCGAACTGATATTCTTCAGAACTGAAATTTATTAAGGTATAGTTTGTATGAAATAATATTTCTATATCATTTTAGTTAAAGATTATTCAAAAATAATATTTACATCAGTATATAAATATAAAATATATATGAGTTTTACTTCTTTCACTATTTCTAATAGTTTTTATTAAAAACAAAAGGCAAATACAGTGCAAATATTGCTATTTTCTTTATAAATGCTTATATTTAGCAGTTATTTAGAAAGAGAAAAATTTAGTTATGTTTTTTTAAATAATATTTAGCGTATATATATATATATATATATATATATATATATATATCTTCTTACTTTTTAGGAGAAAATATTTATTTATAATAAGGGATGGAAATTGTTATAACAATAATCCTTCAGGTTCAAACAAAAATTTTATAAACTAAAATTTATGTTTTTTCGTATGTGAGAATGTGTGTTTTTAGTTAATGTTTTAAAATTAAATGCATAGAACGAGAACATGGTATCACTAACACTGATTTATTCGTTCCCCCTTCAGGGGGATCATCTTTAAATCAGTACGATTTTCATACACCCCCAGATACACCAATGGTGTTTTAACCCTTCTCTCCCCCCCTTTTTTTTTTCTTGCGTCAAATGTAGTCATTTAAAATATTTCTAATGTATGGTTTTCATTTAAGGTTTTCACAACTGTTTGACTAACATGTTACAGATAATTTGCTGTTTTTTTTTTTTTTTCACTTTCGCATCCAGCTATCTATTGTTTAAGGATTAAGTATAAAATATTTCAAATTAAAAAAAAAAATGTGATGTTTTATGCAACTTATTCACTAACCGGCAGCGATCAGTACCAATTTCCTTCATTCCTAGTTTTGGCATTAAGGGATCTCTAGAACCTCCCTGCAGTCCCTCCAGGAAGATATCCCGTTTTGCAATGGGTACATGCTCTGGTTGGGGAAGGGTCGACGGTAAAGGTACTGAGTGAGCCTTGTTGACGGGTTTGAAGTACGCTCTCTGCCAAAAATGTTTCAAGAGCTGAATCCCTCGGATGCCTTTGGCTGGATGGGTGGGATTTTCGGCTATAGCGAGAAATACACCCACGTTTCGATCTGGGTTTGTGCACCACCAGCTGCATGTTAAAGCGGACTCTTCGTTGGCTAGATTGCAATGACCTCAGAATTTGCCCTGGGTGCGTCAGAAAAGGATAAAACGATGGAGTCTGTCAGATCCTCTTTCCATTTGAACTAGCAAGAATCCGTGTTAAAAATCAATATGGGGGGATGGGAATCAAATCTGCTTTCTGAAACGAATTCTTACGCATAGGCTGAACATTCTCCCACCTTAAAGTGACGAATAATTTTATTTCTTTGAACCGGGACGGAGGAAGCAATAGGAAGTAAAATAACAATGGAAAGTCTAGTAATAAGAAGTGCTTAATGTGTCTTTTTATTAATTTTTTATCGTCAAAAATGAAAGTATAATTGAAGAATGTCTCTGAAAGCTTAAATCATAAAACAATTAAGGGCATGGTAGAAAAAAATAACATCTATTAAAAATGAAATACAGGTGACGTTTAAATTCAAGTATCATTTTCTCTGTGAGCTGAACATAATATATTAAGACTAGAAACAATAAGTGACCATGAAAGCTTTGTAACCCTGCCCCCTTTTTTGTTTATTATTTTCCCGTGATGTAATTTCAGATGCTGACTTACTTTATGTCTTTGAAAATGAAATAATAGAAACCATTATATATAAAGACCATAACACTTGTAACTTTCTTCGGATAACAATCCGTTATGGTGCCTGAACATTGCCAACTAAAATTCTTACAATAACTTTCAATATCCTAAGAATTCCCAAGTTCTTTAAAATTGCATATCTGAACTGTCCAATCCTCCATATATTCCATTCCTCTGCATTGCTTAAAATGCCAAAGACTGCGACCATGAACAATTTGTTTAGTCTTGCCGTAATCATGCAATTTGTGATTGATATTCTGCTATCGGACATGAATGCAAGAAACATATTTTAGATCCCATTTACTCAAGTTAGAAACACGACCACCTTACCTATTCTAGTAAATGCTCTTACTGGACAACCGAAAATGAAGTTCAGATAGTAAAAATAAATCAATCTTCCATTCCCTGAAGTGTACAAAATTGTAAATAATCGCAAAAAATTATAACTGATAGTTAGCTCATCCAATGTATCTGCTTAAGGAACTATCCTCATAGATCCACGAGTCTCCTAATCTCCAATTATAAAAACAGTAGATACTGTTGCACAAACTATGGTAAGTGAGACAAAAACTACCAGTCAAACAATTTAACAGACTAACTACCAGTCGAACAACTTAACAGACCTCCTCCACTATTAACAACCATCAAAAACCAACTAAAACGCCACCATTTCCAACTAAAGGCACCAATTCAAATCGTACATAAAAAATAAAACCAAACCCACAAATCAATAACAGAATTCCATAAGCTAATAGACCTTCTAAGAATGTCGGTATTTCTTGATCTAAAGTCCAAGCTACACAAAAACAAAATAATACAAAGAAACTTCTCATAGCTGAGAATAATTCTGCAGCTCAAAGGAGGGAAGACTTTTTGAAGAATGAAAACATAAAATAAATGGCAAATCAGAACTTGATGATGCCTTAAAAGTTTACTTATTGGATGAAGACAAAATGTGGAAGAGTGATGATTTTTATTAATCATCCTTGAAATAGACGAATTTTTCTTTCTTTTACCATGACCTCTGATAATAGAAACTATTGAGAATATAATAGAAAAATCGTAGATCAAAAGGATATCATAAATAAGCATAATTCAATTGCAAAATTGCCTTAAGAGACACTTATTTGAAAGATAAAGATAAAACCAATATCTATCATCACAGAATAGTTAGAAAAGGCAATATGACTAAAAGTACGAGAGGGGGTGTAGTTTTTTTGCTATCCCACGGTTTCCTGGTCAATCAAATCCTTTTAGAAACCACACTTCAAGACATTGCTATCAGAATTCATATTCAAACCATAATAACAATTTGTACCTTATATCTGCCTCCTAACAGCCATATAGACATCATATGCATTAATAACCTCATAAATCAACTCCCTGGTTCTTGAGTATAGTCCGATCATTTAAAGCGCCATTGCAGTCTTTGAGGTGATTTAAAAAACCCGAGCAAACCAATTAGAAAAGGTCATTTCAGACAATAAACAGTGCCTCTTAAACAATTACCAACAGACTTAATTACATTCACCTACTCGTATTAAAACATTTCATTCAATAGATTTGGTAATTTATTCTCCTATCATTTTACCTATCTGAACATTTAAAACAGTTCCAAATATTTTTACATTAATGATTTCTTTCCAATTATATTGTATCGTGCATGTGTATCCAATAGAACTTCTTATACTACAATAAATATATTTATGAAACCGCTAACTGGCCACTTTTTCATCTCTTGGTAATATCACCAATGCAACTATTAATTCTCACACTATTGATGAGATTCCAGAGGACATAACCAATAAAATAAGTGAGAGGGCAAATGTATCTGCTAAAGTAGCATCTAAAAAACTAAGAAAACAACAAATTTCACGGTGGGATGATGATTGCAGAGAAGCTTATAAAAATCAAAGTAGGCCATGGAACATTTTTAAAAGACATTTATTTTCATTAAACATTTTATTTCGTATAAGCAATACAAAGCAACTTTTAAAAAATTGAAAAATTCCTTCAAGATTATTGAAGTCAAAAATATTCTTAAAAGGGAATTGTAGAAAATATTAATAGTAATTTTACAGGCAAGAAATTATGGAACAGAGTCGAATATATCTCTGGAGTTTATTTTAACAGACAAAAATTCCAATTATGAATACAATAGCCAAAATATTTTATCTCTAAAGAACATAGCAAATACTATAGCTTATATATCTATCATACATGAAGTTCAGATAAATATTCCGAAATTTTTTTAAAAAAATAAATAAAAATTAATAAAATAACTTCAGCTGAAAAGGAGGAAATGAATTTTGTCATGAGATACAATTTGATATAAAATAATGATTTTTGTTGTCATGGATTAGAAAATACTCTCTTACTTCCATATTAATCGTTCCCAGGACAATACAACATCCCCTACAGACTCGTAAATAATTGCTACAAAATTCTTTACAAAATATTTTAAAAGAATCTGAAGGAAGAGTATATTTCGTCTTTCCTGGAATACCGATTTTAAAACCACTCAAAATTCCCACTGATCCTACAAATTACATAGCTCTCATGAGTTGTGTGTGTAAATTCTTGGAAAAAAATAGTGAATACCAGGCTTATGCACGTTTTAGAGAAAAGTGCTATTTTTTTCACCATTTTAAAGCATCTTTCGAAGAAACAGATCTACTGTTGATAATCTAAACGCTATAGGCATAGAAGAGAGACGCCTTCGTTTTAAAATAAACTCCTCATTCTTGCATTTTTTGTTATTGAAAAGGCATACGATCACACTTGGAAGTACGGTATTCTCAAAGATTAATACTATTATGACTTAAGGGGTAATCTACTAATTTTTAATTAAAACTTTTAGAGTACAGATATTTTAAAGTTAAAGTTGATTCGTCTTATCTGCTGTTTTTATTCATATGTTATTTATGAGGTGTACCGTAAATAAGGCTCTTAAGTTGTCACACTATTCATTAAAAAAGTTGATAATATTATTTCAAACATCCTATCATTTGTAAAAGCTCTTATATATGTTGACAAACTGCAGATTTCCTGCATCGTAAAAGAAATGAATAGAACTGAATAAATAACTTAAACGTTCTATTAATAAAATCAAAAATCGGACAAATGAAAACCAGTTTTGTTTCTCTTTAGCAAACATTGAGAGAGAACATTTTTGCAGTCAAAGAAGATTTCACCCTTATTTAGAAATGTATTACAAATATATTTTAATTAATGTAGTATATGAGATGTAGTATTTGACAAGAAACAAACATTTTGCTCGAGTATCTTACAACTTCACAAAATGTAGCGAAAAAGAAATGAATACTTAACTCATACGTCTTGGGGCATTATGCATGTATACGTCTGGGGGATCTAATCACATATGTTTGTTACGTATATACCATGCACTCATTATGGTTGTATAGCATATGGCTCAGTCAGAAAATCAGTTTTATGTGAAATAAACATTATACATCATATCATACAACGACTTTGTTCTGAAGCCTTCCGAACACCTCCTATCCAAAGTCTAAAACTAACATGTTTCAAACCGCCTTTAGACAAGACGGCAGATTTGCCCTTTCAATACCAATTTAGAACTGAATCATTATCATTTTTTTTTTTCTTTTTCGCGAAAAGATTTATTTTTATGTAGACTATATCAAGCAAAAAAACTTTTCTTTAAACTTTTTGATAGAACAGTACAGAAATTAATGGTGGGTTTCCAACGTTTCATAAAAGCAGGTGATCGTTTTTCACTCTGGTACAAAAAATAATTTTAATCTTAAAAATCATTCTAAAATTTTTTTTAAGAAATTGGGCGCTTTACGAAATATTTACGTTCTGTTTTTAATGTTTTTTGAAAGCAACACCCTGATTTTAAGAACAATTATACTGATGGTTCTAAATCAACGAAACTTGTTGGTACCTTATATTTAATAGACACTTTACTTTAAACTTGTCGAGTTTCCCCTTCATAATTTTTTAGGTTATTTTTATGAATCTATCCCACTCCTCACACACTCATGTTAACATTTCATCAATGGGTAATAAATAAAACATTTTACTTTTTTAAAGAAATATCTGAAGTCTGCTTTGATTTGGAAAATTACAAAAGCTTTTACAAATTGAGGCGAAGGTTAGGATAATTTTCAAATATCGGTTATTATATGATATTAAATAAATTTTTGCCCTTAACCTTACTCGTATTTAATTAGATTTTTCTTCACCTACTTTTACATATTTATTTAAAATTATTTTGTAAGAAGAAATTGCATGCGCTTTTATTGATTATGAAATTAAATCTTAAAATTAGTTATTTGTTTTAAACATAATATATGTTTGGAAGTATCATAATATATTTAATTCTACTTTGTTGTAACTGCTTATTTCTCCGTTCGTGAGACTGATTATTAATTTTCTGGTACTTGAGTGTGTTTATATTACCACATTCATGTTAGTAGAAATCGCCTAAATTACAGCGTATGCCAAACTCTGATAGCCTGATAGATGTGTTGTATGACAACCATCTGAGTGTTTTCTCGGTTTTTTCCCCAGAAAAATGCGTCACCATTGTTGGGATTTCTTATGTGTTTCGATTCATATTTTTTTTTCTGCTGAATTTTTCGGCATAATTTGAATCTCTAGAATTGAAGATATAAAATTTGAAGTCTCCTGTAAATAAAGGAAACACGGCCTATTATGGGTGTTCGTTAATGAATAACAAGTCATCTAAAAAAAATTAAGTCAATTCCTTCTTAAGTCAACAAAGCATTCTTCTTTTATTTTAGTTACTTCTTATTAAATAATTACAATTAATATAAAAATGTATATACAAATGACAAAATCGCAATATTAAGTGGGAAAAGAATCTACATGCATAAATTTATATCCTGCTAAATATTTTATTTAAGAGAAATTTCTTTTCTCCCGTATAAAACTAAAATTAATTATTTGAAAGTGAAATAAAAAATTTATGCTTCGAAGAGATTCGACCCGAAGGCATGAAGATTGTACACCGACTCTCTACCAAATTTGCCATTGCAAGACAAATGACATAGTAGAAGCATTGGCTTGTTTTTTAATTCATTCGGTAAATAAAATGGTTGGAATGAAGTTTAGCCCAACCACCCTTGGCGACAGGAATTATTTAGAGGTATTTTGCCAAATGTAGCTACCGTGCTCCGCTTCGCGGACTTGACGTTCAGCCAAAAAAAAAAAAATCGCCAAGTTTGGCAATTCTTGAAATCGTGTCAAGCAATTGGGCAAAACTGCATTTTCGCCAATTAAATGGATTATTATTTGAAAAAATTGTATTAACATCAAGTGTCATCCACTACAAGTTTAAAAAAATGTATTTGAACTTGAGTGGAAGAATAAAAAGTATTTTATTAACGATTGAAAATTTGAACAATATATACATAGAGAGAGTGTGAGCTAATAGTAGGAATTTAAAAATAAAGAACTTGAAAAAGCTAACTTCCAGCATGTAGCTGTCAAAAAATCCCAAGTATAATTTTTAAGAAGTAAAAACCCTTTAACCGTGCCTCTACATACAATCATTGTTAATAATATACAAATTTTACTAACATTCTTTCTTTTAATGCAAAAAATTTGCCAAACTCTGCCAGCATCATTGTGATAATGCACAAGTATCAATTATCCATTAGTGAGAGTAGTTGATCTACATTTAGTGTGACAAGAGATAAATTATACAAAATAACTATTTTTTTCTATTTAGATTGTACAAGTTATGAAATACGTATGCAATTATTTTGAAAAAGGCATCACTTTAAAAACAAATATATTTAGTAACAAATAAGCCATTCCCATGATATCAATGTCAAAAGGCTTATTTTCTTTCTTTTTCCAAATGTTTTTCTATTTATAGAAACAATAATCGGAAAGCTAAATTTAGAACACTTATTTTTGAACATGAAGTTAGTAAAATACAAACAATCCTAATCCGATGTCTGTGCATAATGTCTTATTTAATTTCATTTGTGGTATTTACAATAAATACTTACAGTACAAATTATATATGTTTGTTGACAGCATAAGTTCCACTTTTTGCATGTCAATAACTTTTAACAATCCACTATACAGAGTTTAAAAATTTCCAAAACATATCACACTTAATGCATTTCAATATTTATGCAAAAATATTTCATTTTTAATTTTTATTGCCTTCGAAAGCTTTTTAAAAGTTTTATTACTAAGAAATTAATTGTTTTCATTCCTGTGGGATATTTAATCCTTAAAATGACGATTAGCTGAACTATATTTAAAGTTAACATAAATATCTCATTTTGAAGGCTTAAATATTTTTTTTATTAAGCTCTTCATATTTTTCGTCATTACTTTCCCACTACATTTTTGAACTCTAAATGTATGCAAATTTTTTTCAACCTTAATATCACTTCCAGAATTGCTTATTTTGCTCAAATATTTCTGTTTAACAAACATTAGATCGATCTATGAGTTTAAAAAACAGAAATTTGTCTAATATCTGAGTAGCATTTTTAGCAGCAATTTTTTTTTATAATTTGTTCTATTGATTATACATTTAAAAGCAGCATTATATTGATTTTACATTTGTGGCAACTCCTGAAACAAAATATGGAGACTCGAAGTATTTAATGAAACTACTTAGGCGAAAGTCATTGTACCATTGAATTCATCATTTTCAGGATAATGAAAGCTTTCGATTTCTTTTACAAATGCAATGCCATTAAAATACTCTTATTTACCATATTTATCAATGCAATATTACTTTATAATTCAAAAAAAATTTCTGGAAAAAAAAAAACAATCTTTAAGTGCAATTAGTGGCTACAATGTCAACCCAATAAAAGGATTTATCTCAAAGAAGAATGGTTCAGCTTTAATGCTCTTTGTAATACCTTGGACGGATTAAGGACTTCTTTGTATTCCTGCAATGAAAGAGAAACTTAAAATATGAGAATAGACAGATGTATTTTGTTGTATATATAAATAAACTCAAATAAAGTTTGAATTACTTTAACAAATAATAATACTTCCAAATTTTCTTTCAAATTATTGGAGATTTAAGACTAAAATTCGGAGCTCTTAAAGAGGAATATGTCAACGTGTTTAAATTTAAAAGGGAATAAATTTTTCATGTTAACAAAAAAATGTAGTTGTCATTTTATTTTTGACTTATGTAACATAAACATATGATTAATATACTGAAACAATATTTTCAAGCTGTTATTTAAACATTCGAAATAATTTGGATATGGTTAAAAGTTAGAATTATCAAAAATATTCAAAGCAATAGCTTACAATGTCAATTATTACAAGTACTTAATATTCTTGCATCCTAGAATATTATAATCAAAACTGCAGAATTGATTACTTAAGTTACATCGAGACAAAAATGAATTAATAGTTTATACAGATATTTGCTAAAAATGAAATTGTTCCATACGTTTTATCATTTTATACAAAACATAAATTGTGCAAAAGATTTTCATTAAAATTAACTCATTTCTTATCAAAATAATTGAAAAAATGTTTATGCAAATGTTTTAAGAAATGTTATTTAATAAGGAGCAAAACATTTGCTCTCGGAATCGTTGTTGAAATTTCTCTATTTTACTGAACAGTTCAAAATTAGCAGATGTTCATCACACTTTTAAACATTAATAAGGAAAAATTGAATTTAAAATTGAAAACAAGGAATCATTTATTTTAATTATGTGTACCGATATTTAATAAAATATCATATAGATGATGTTTCAAACTTTTACACTCTTAGCTTTTTAAGCCCTTGCAAGAGCAATGCAAGCTCAAAATAATATTGTTATCACAAAGTTTTGTCTTTTAACTAGTGACTATTGATATAGTAACAACTTCTTTCTAGATAACCTATTTCATTTTAATCTTCCTCGCATATTGGCCACACTAGAATAGTGATTACGCTCGCGGACATGAGGCCAGGTTTTGTTGATTCGATCCTAGATGCCACTAAATACCCACTTTGTAACGGAAATAATGAACTTTAAATCTGTCGAGGTCCTCCTGCTGGTTTGGTTTGGTTTGGATAGAGAGAGGTTCCAGCTCAAGTGTCTTCTTCGTCACTTGACGGGGATACAAAATTACAAGTTCTATCGCCAATTGCCCACTTGTTGCTTCTCAGTATGACGTTAATAAACAATCACAATCGCCATCACAACCTAATGATAATGATCCGAATTAGGGGCTGGCTTTCTTTCCATAGCATCGTGAATTCGAGCCTTAATGCTTCTGAGTCCCGCAGAATAGTGAGGAAGATGCACGTTAGATCTGTTTGAGGTCCAAAGTCCTCCCTTGGCTTGGTGTGGAAATTTGGATGGGGAGATACTCTAGCTCTGGTGTCATCCTCATCACTTGACCGAGAATCAAAAGTGTGAGATCCGTTGCCAATAGCCCTCGTGTTACTACTCAGTGCAAAGTTCATGAGAATTCACAACTTCCTTGAATATATTAAACATCCAATTCCGTTGTAAAATCTCCACAAGGCAAACACAGAATAATTGGAAGCAAAAACTTTAATTTATTCAAAATTTCAGAATAGTCCTAATTATATAGCTTTCTACATTATGTTTCTATTTTATTAAATGCACTTTTAAGTAATTATCTTGAAATAATGATTAATAAATGTTAATATTATATCGTACTGACTTACATTAAAAGTAAACAAGATATTTTCAGTATTAATATATATATAATCAATTGAGCAAGATTTTAAATTGCTGCATTAGATATTTCATAATCTACAAATATTTGTTTCTCATATGGATTAATTGTAGAGCTCATTTTTCTTGAATGATATCTGTTTCATTTTTCACTTAACACAAAAAAAAAATTCGTAAAAATAATTTGCCCTTTATGAACTTTTATGTGAGTAAAAATAAAAAAAATCATTTCATTATCAAAATCATGTTGATATTCGTGTTAATCCTTTTATCCTAATTTTAGTCTTAATTTAATGCTGTACATTGTTATTAATAAAACTGATATGAAAATTTTAGCAATTAAAGGCAATTGTCTACATATATATTTCTAAGAATTTCAACTCATCTCTGATAATTCATGTGAGCTTGTATCATTAATTGAAAGTTTATTATTCTATACATTTGTCATCAGGATATTCAATTAATTATTGATTAAATAATTTATTAAATGGTAACTGTCAAAATGATTTATTATTTTATTATCAGTTCAAAAAAGACTTAGATAAAAAGAAATATTTTTCATATATTAAACACTGACGTTAAAATTTAGGTTATTTTCTTAACATTTTAGTATTTTCCTGAAACGAAATAAAACTCCAATATAATAAGAATAAAATCAAAAGTCAGACCTTTTCAACTAGAACTGAATCCCATTTCTTTCTTTCAAATGCAAATTCAATTTCATCTTTATTAAGGAGTATATTGTTGTGGAAAATTCCTTCTTGTGTTTGCGGGTAGTGAAAATCAATACCGCAAAGGCGGATAACAACAAATGACTTAAAATGATAACAACGTAATCTTCAAGATACCATACAGGTAGACAATAACCAGTATATAAAATACACAGTGACACAGAAAACAAGAATAAGGCACACTTTTACTGACAGTCACAATTATTTCAAGAACGTTCAGCTTATCACTCCTCACTGCGTTCAGTCACCGCAGTAATATTCTGCAGATCAGGATCCGACAATTCCCAGCACATGTAAGCTGAATCATTTACAAATTCAACCTCTTAAGTGCCGCCAGCTTCAGCCGATCCCCCGATTGATCTTCGCAACTCACTCATTTCTGCTAGATTTTGGCCGAACTTGTAACAGATTCACTCGGCCACGATTCCCCGATCGGTCTACAAACACATTGACAAATTGATACCGTGCACAGACCGATTCCTTCTCCAGACTCATCCTCCGACTGAAGTTCTTGGCTTATTTATACCTTTCCCAGCTAGGCATGACGTCACATGGGAAAATTAGCGAAAAGTTCGTAATTTTCTTCACGTTCGATTTTTTGCTTAGATTCCAGCGTCTTCGAGTTCTTTCCATTTGTCGCCAAAGTAGCCAAGTTTCTCGCCAAGTCACCAAATGGTCGCCAAGGCGAAGGGGTCATTGCTTAACTTTGTTTTTTTTGTTGACTGGTGACATTTCTGTAAATCAATCTTATCTTTTATAAGAGAAGCGTTGTACGGAAGCATCAATTTATGTTTTTAACAAAATACTATGTATTGATTAATGAATCAATGTAATGTATTTCATCTTGTAAAGTATAAAATGTTTCAAACACCAGGTACTATCATAAAGTTTTAATTGTTAATTAGAAGTAACCTAGATATTTGAATAAAATTTATTCTACATATTCAATGATTCATATGAAAAATATTGATTTATATGAAAAATGAAAAACATAACTAATAAGGACGATTTGTTTGGTTTTAGGAAGCCTTAGATTAAAGTAATCCTCAATGCGGTGAAGATAAAGTTTAATCTGCTGAGTTCTATAATCTCGGCTATCGAAAGGTCAAGAAACATTGGAAGAAATGTATAGCTCTAGAGAGGGAACTATGAATGGAGGTCTTTAGAAAATAAACAAATAAATAAAATAATGAATAGTAAATAATAAATTTTAATAAAAGGAAAGTACTATCTCAATGATTTTTAGCGGCAGTTAAAACCTTACTTTACTGCACGTTACTTAGTTTTATGGGTTCCTGGCATCAAACCAATCAGTATTAAACGTTTTAATAGTTGTACTTTTTTACGTACATAAGGATATAGATTACTAACACATCAATCAATAACTCCCGAGACTAACATTGAAAACAACATTTTTTTTGCAAAATTTTTTTTTCTTCTTTCCATCCTTTGCTGCCAGGCTGAGCTTTTTATCTTTATTCATTGAGTGTTAATTTTTAAGGACCAGTTTGACTTTTGGATCACACACACACACACACACACACACACACACACACACACACACACACACACGTACACACACACACACACACACACACACACACACACACACACACACACACACATATATATATATATATATTGTTGTGACATTTATAGATTGTTAAGTTAGGTTAATCTAGATTATAGGTTCTCTCCTCCATATCAATAA
This sequence comes from Nephila pilipes, assembly GCA_019974015.1. Classification (NCBI taxonomy): domain Eukaryota; kingdom Metazoa; phylum Arthropoda; class Arachnida; order Araneae; family Nephilidae; genus Nephila; species Nephila pilipes. Next base: position 872,189 of record BMAW01056371.1, read on the forward strand.
AATTTATTAAAACATAGTTATCCGACTAAAAATATCCAATTGAAAGAAAAATTCTGCAACAAAATACCCAAACAAAAGGAAATTAAAAGAAAATCACACAAATGCTCAAAACAAAATTAATAACCTAAAATTAAACAGAGCAAAACACAGAAAATTGTAAAAATTGAGCAAAAATCAAAAATTTTGAAATAGAACACACCACATTGTGGAGTAAAATTTCATACAAGGGAATACAAAGTGAACATAAATTTAGAGTTACCTAAAGAAACAATTTCTAAAGAAGTTTTGCTCACCCACAAAGGGAACTCATAATTGCTTTATCTGAAGTCAGACAAATACTTGAAAAAGCATAAAAATGGAAACAAAATAGCCCTAATAGCCCAGGAAGCAACCTACCTATATGTGATGAACAATGATTTTCAAGCGTTGCCAAAATACCAACTCTAAATACTAAGAAAGAACGAGTCAATAGAGAGCACATACAAAATTTACATGGAATGTTGAAGAATTAAAATAGAGAATGGCAAAAGAAAACTCTTACAAAAAGAAAAATCAGAGGAATTTATAAAAGAGAAGTCTATGAATGAAATTAAAACAAATTTAAAAATGCAAAAGAATCAATATAAAAGCAACTTCTTGTAGAAACTAATTCTGAACCAAATAAAAATTTTTACAGACAAATAGTATTTTAATAAAATAAGAATTAAATAAAAATTAAAAGCTAATAAATTTAAAAATTAAAAGGAAATTGAAAAATTAAAGAAAACAATAATTAAAAATGAAACAAATAAAAAGCAATGCATATTAAGGTAATTTTTAATTTAAAAATTAAAATTTATTTAAATCTCACATAATAAAAGAAAATAAAATCTTTCTAAATATCAAATAAAATCTAAAAGAAACGATAATTATTTTTAAATTATGAAAAACATTATAAATATAAATTACTAAAAATACAGGAAAAATTTATAAACTAGAACTATTTTATTGTTTTTATTGTTCAAATTATATTTTAAAATTAACTGGATCAAAATCAACTTTAGCATAAATTATAATTAGTGATTGATTGATTTTATTAACGTTAGAAGAAGAAAACGAGGGGCTATTATGATCCTCAGAAATGTTGAACCTCACGGTTAAACTGAGCGAGGACGACACCACAGGCTGGGATCTCCCTCTTTAATTCCCACTTCCTTAACGCGAGACTTTTAACGAATGATATACTGGCGGGTTCTTTGTTGACATCAAGAAACCAAGCCCTCCACTAGATGAAAACTATCGGTCAAGTCAGTCACACCACGACCATTAGGCTACCATGAATGCAGCATAAAGAAATTATTTAAATTATTTTGAATAATTAACGTAAACTAACTTGATGCTAAAAGTAAAAACATATTAATTAAATGTTTTCTCTCTCTCTCTCTTTATATATATATATATATATTATAAAGTATTATTGTGCTTATTGTAATTTTTATCATTTACAACATTGCAATATTGTAATTATGTGTTTTTACAATATTATTCTAAAATATATTTTTGGTATAATAAATCCATAGGGGATTCAATGCTAAATTTAAACCAAACAATAATAATTTTTAAATAATATTTAAGAATCCTGTTTCCAATTATAATTTACAATAATTTTAAATTTGAATATGGGGTTTAAAATTATAAACTGGTTCTGACTTCTGGGTTAAAAATTAATTTTGTCCCAAAAATTGTAAGACTGTCAAAGAATATATGTATGTATTTCTTTTTCTAAAATTGTATTCGTTAAAATGTAAAAAGATCAGCAGAGTCTATTATTACTAACAGTACCACCTTAATGCGCTTTTAATTCATTTATAGTCTTTCCATTATATAATAGATATAAATTTTTCTCTTAAGACAGGATTAATAAGAAATTTATATATATATATATATATATATATATATATATATATATCATAAAAATCGGTTTT
>BMAW01056371.1:880366-929956 GCA_019974015.1 Nephila pilipes
TGACGGAAAGCAAAAAGATAAATTTTAACAATTCCTTAAAATGATATTTGAAATATTATGTAGTAGGCTTTACTAAACTAGACAATCACCAAATATTTAATTATTTTAATTATTAAACAATAAAACCTGTGTGTGGTCAAACAATTACATAGATCCTCGTACACCGAAAGTCTAGAGATAATTGAGTACTCACCAGTCATTCCTCCTTCTTTCCTGTTACTTTACTGAAAGAAAAAAGAAATATATTTCAGTCAAGGAAATAGTGGATTCATAAAAAAAGGAAAAGTCAGATTGTTGTTTTGGTGTTTCATTGCGTTACATTGGTTTGATTGGTCAAAAGAATATAGCACCATTTACCGACCCATATAATGATTCCACAGCAGGTAATACCCTTTTGAAAACTTTGACTTCATTATCTACCGAACTGATGCCGAGATGGTCGATGTTCCTGCTTATTATCCTCTTTGAAATCAAACCCTGAACCCCAGAGCCTTCACTCTGTAAACGTCCCGCAAGCATCCATCAGCCACATCCACAAGAACCGCACCTGTTGGCATGATCTGAACCTACGATGTAAGCAGGACCATTCTTGTTGACGATCAAAACTAAACTGAATTATCAACATCACGATCACCGAACAATCAGTTCGAAATCAACAGATAGTATGTCGTTTACATAACTTGAAAAACAGTATCATTTTTTGTGCCCAAGAAAATAAATATTGTTATTGATAAGTGTATTTCAATCAAAAATCAAGCAGGTATTTAAGGAATCAATTATTACTAAATAGTAAGGTCTCTGGATAAATTTATTCCTTGAATAACACATAATAATCTCAATAACTCCCATCTCTAACCCAGGAGATAAGTTTCGTAGTAAACCGTCCAGTAACCAGGTCTTAGAGTAACACCTTGCTTGAAACGTGTCAGTAATTTTAAGTCGATCGGACCAGAAACAATGAGTTATCGAGGTTGGAGTAAAGCCGTTTTGGTAGTTTGTTTAAAAATGGAAAACCTGAGTTTTCATGTTCTGATAAAACATTGTTTTTTACTGTACCGTGCAAGTTGAAACACGTGGATTTAAAAATGTTAACTGACTCTGTCCATCAAAACGATTTGTTTGTATTGCCGAGTTTAAACTGCATCGTACCGATACAAACGTTGCGGATGCCCGGGTAGACGGTAGCCGTTACACGTCGTGGATATGACAAAAATTATAATGAAAAGATCTGCAAGTAGCCTGTGAGATTGCTGATGACAAGGATATCGGCGGAAGTATTTACTATCCTTCCGCGAAAAGGGCCTCAACAGTAGCTGGAAAAGCGTTTTTCCAAGTGGTGTCAAGATTGCTTTCGATGGAACAAAACCGCAACGAGTCGATGATTCAAAAAGTTGTTTATCATATTACTCGCAACAAAAAAAAAGATTTCTTGCGAAAAAAAAAAAAAAAAAAAGAAAAAAAAAATTTGGGGAAATAAGATTTTGAAAAGTGTTGAAACGATTTGTACTCAACGGCAGATTGAACAAAAAGGTGTTATATGATGAATATGGGTTTTTTTTCGACAAATTAAAAAAAAAATGCTTGATTAGTTCTTGATTCGAGTACCAAATGGCGTTCAAGTAAGAAGTTGAAGACGTATTATAAGGAAACTTAAAACTGTTTATTGTGATGTCCATCGCTGAGAATCACAAATGTAAAATCAGGCACAACAGCATTCATGCCATTAATTAAAATTTATTACGGTATTGCAGACGCATTTTTGCATGTTTTAATGTTGACAACAAAATCAGTTTGACTCGGTAAAATTTTGACTTCAAGAATCTCCACAACTTCTAGTCACACGGTGTCATATCGAAAGATCTGAGAAGCCATATGTGTCGAAGGGGGGGGGATCAACAGATAACGCAATCCTCCCTAAATCTTGAGTGAAAAAGGCATTGAATAGGCACAGTGATATGCATAGGTACTCCATCTTGTGTGTGTAGTGACAGTCGCGCTTACAGTTCTTGAATGATATTGTTTTGTAACATTGTTGTATATCACTCACCAGTGACAGTTTGAACACGTCTTTGTAGCTTTCTCGAAAAGAAATGGACAGCGAAATTACACCTGACAGTAATATTTAGCTGTTACAGGTATTCTTGAACTTGTTCATGTGGGATTTGTGTTCTCCATACACGATATTTGGTTGTGTTAAAGTTACCAGACAATGTGAAATGTGCTTCATTCGTTCAAAACACATGAATGAATACAGTTGCATTCCTAATCCCTGTAACTGAATACTCAATTCGCAAAGTCTTGACGAGTGATACTGTCAAAATGTTTCATTTTATGTTTATGCTGCAGCCATGTGAGGAGATCGCTTAAGGATAATTCACAGTGTTCTCCGGACACTTGCCAAAGACAGACATAACTATTTAGAAACTTTTCAAGCACTGCATTACCTGAGTCCAGATATCATCGACATAGACTGCACTGTATGGTAACGCTAGAGAACGTTAAAGGTCAGCCACCTCATGGACAAGAAGCTAGAGAACCTGTAACTTAAAATTTCTGCATCATTTTGTTCAGTGCAAAACATTTCATTGGTCTCTTATCATCCTGCATACCACGCATCCAGTGACGCCGCAGTAGAACTTTCCAAATTCTTACAAATAGTTTCACTAAGAAGATTTTTTCCATTAAAGACAGAATTTCTATGTATACAGCTTTGTCTACTGATATCTGATGCAACTTTGCTCTTCTTGTACCGTAAACTGCTTTGCATAATCCGATATTAGAAACTTAACAGTGCTATCTATTAATCAAATAAAGAACTATTCAAGCATTTTTTCTACTTAAATAAAAACACAGCTTCTTTCCTATACATTTGGTGCACACCTCAGCAGTATATCTTCATTCGCTCTAGAGTTATCAATTTTTAAAGTTTGTCCTGACTTATGGATTATCAGGTATATTTTATGTTAGTGATTATAAATTTATTCTACATGTTGGAGGCTTTGTTTGATTTATTGTTTGGAATGTTGGGATATAGAGCAATAAAGGCGATTATTCCACATATAGAGTATAATATGATTTTGTTTTATTTGTTAATTTTTCGAATATTCCTAGAATTGCAATTTTGAGAAGTATAATTTTTCTTTTTGATATAAATTATATACATTCTATAAAAATGTAATTAAAATGAATATGCCAAACTTTGCCTTTATTAAGAACCAGTTGATTACTTATAAATTTCAATAATTGTTTTGAAATTTATAAATAATTTTATCTTAATATATTTTGAATTTATAAAATTTGAAAATTTATCAGATATTTTTTGCCTTTCATATCTGTTTCCAAATGTATGCGATAATAATTCATTGAAGCATATAGAAATGCTGCATATGATGTTTTAACTTTTATTCTCGATTCGTTTTAAGTTTAAATGAGGCCACAAGGTAACCTAGTGATCAGTGACGTGAATTCGGGGCCAGCATTATTTCTATCGCGTCAAGGATTCGAGCCTGAATGCCACTAAAGACCCAACGTTTTTCATGGTAAATGTATGTTAAATGGGTCGAAGTCCCAAATCCTCCCATTATCGTAGTGTGGAAATTTGGAGAGAGGCGTCCTAGCTCAAATGTTACCTTCTTCACTTGATCGAGGTTCAACATAACGAGATCCGTAGCCTATAGACCTCGTGTAGCTTCTAAGTACAATATTAATAAACATTCATTCAAAATTAAGATTAAAATTAAATTTATTAGTTTAGTTCATCACAGGACATAAATAATTGCATTGCTTATTAATATAAACTATTCATGTATATTTTTTCTTTGTTATAAATGTTATATAAATTTTCAAAAAATGAAAAACAAACTATCTTCTTTATGTTCTATAATTAAGAATCGAAAGTTCAGATTTGTGCCCTTAGTTGTCTCATGCATTCCGTCTAGGCAGGGTTGATTACGATTACATTAAAATTGCATGCATCGATTCATGAAAAGTTTTAATATGCACAAAATGGATTTTCGGATAGGAGATCCAATTTAAATATTCATGATTAAAAACACATATGAGGATGAATATATCAATGATTAAAGTTCTGGAGAAAACTTTCTGTCATTCATAATTAATATACAGCCATCATACTCCACATGAAACTCAAGCTCTATTTTTGCTGTTAGGTTATGGATAACATTTATGCAGTCCCATGAAACAAATTTTAACTCTATGAAATTCCTGTAGAAATAATATTCTCCCGCCACAGTACTCTAAACAACCGATAAATTATTAAATTTTTTATTATTAAATTGCTTAGAAATTTCATTATATTTATTATTAAGTTATTATTATAATTCAGAAATTATTAAAATATTTATACATTTTTTTTCAAATGTAAATATACTTTTCTAATGCATCTACATCGTATAAGCTATAATACGAGGGCATTTTGAAACTATTCGTGTTACAAACAAGAAATGGGAATGATGCGTGGGTGTAATTCAATTTAGTATTATCCAATGACAAATTTTCCTTTTTTAAGAGGTCCATGAGCTGAACACAATATATTCGACTGCTACACAAAATCATAATTTATAAAATAGTGATTTATCATTAATTTAAATTGCATAACTTCATTGTTTGAATTAACTCGTTATAAAGAAATAAACCATATTTTATTTACGAGGACAGTTCAAAAAGTACCCATCTTAGGAATAAATATGTCATGCCCTTCGCATTCCAAAAAGTCGTCAAAATATACTTTCCGGTTGTGAGACTATCTTGGCCTCCTTTGAAGCAAATTCAAAAGATGTTACCTATTGTTTTGATTGTTGTTTGATTTAAGGAATTTAATGATGAATCTAGTTCTCTCTCTCTCTCCTCAATAATGACAACTTAATGCGGTTGCAAGGAAATTTTGATTTGGCAGCAAACTACTTAGAAAAGCCATTTGTCGTCTAAAATAGGCTTTTTTTTTAAACCTGTAAAGTAGGAGAACTATTTGTGATTTTCCCTTAATTAATCTTAGGGATTTTTTTTTCGATTAGAATAGATTGAAATAAATTCTCACCCAAATAAAATTAAACATTTCAAATGAAGATTAAATTGCAGTTACGAAGTGCAATTGATAGATTCGAGAACATGTACATATAAGCGAAATAGAATTGAATATTGAAGTTAGAAGTCGGTAGTTAGCAAACTATAGTGATTAGTGTATAACAAGCGTACATTGGCAGAACTTTGAATAAAGATCATTTTTGGAGTATGTTCTTAGAGTCAAGATTTGGATTTTTTCCTCGAACCCTTAACCCTAGTTGTATATCTTACGCGAACCCCTGTAAGTTGGTAAAAAGAAACTTTGATTATTATTCCAAATTATATTTCAGGCTTATTGAGGAAAACTGGACTTAAAGAGAGTAAAAAACTACATTAAATATTTCATAACTTGAAGATTAATTAATCAACTGGCTGAAAAATGATCCAATGTTCTCTTTAATTAACTTTGAAATAATTATAAACACGTGTATAAGCTTAATAATACATGTTGAAAGAATTGAAAGGGAGACGATATAAATCAACCTCATATGTTTCAATTTCTGTAGTAAGTATTATGTAGTTGCTACCACAACATTCTTTCATAACTACCAAAATTCAAAATAATGGACGATCCTCATTGTGATGTTATTAAATTACTTAAGTTGTCTGAACGAAGTATCTTAATGAGATCTCTTTCTCTCATAAAAATTCATTCTCCTATAAATATAAGAAGACATGTTAACTCATTCAAATATTTATTTAAAATATTGATTCTATATATCGCAATCAATTGTACCGTGAATTTATTATTGATAAATTAAAGTACCAAAGATATATTTTTAAATACCATGTTGACTGAAGATTTGGAATAAGTTATTTTGACCCATTGCAAAATGAGGAGAATGACGCTTAAATTTGTACCTTTTTCTCAAATTATCCTGTTATATACATGAAGAGACTTTCCAAGATCTTTGTATTTAGAGTGAAATAACATCAATTATTCAAAGGGAAAATCTTTAATAGAATCTCTATAGGAAGATACAAACTTTCTGGAAAAGAACTTGGGAATTTGCCTCAAACCCTAACAAGTACACTTCTTTGAATTACTTTAGCAATTTAGAAATGAAATCTAATGAATCGATTGATACTACGCAGCCATTGTTTCCCCTAAAAGTGATTTTCTCGCTTTTTAATGTTAGTCTTCGAAATTTAGTAAATATCTGAGCCATCTAAATAGGCATGTTTATTTAAAATCAATAAAATAAAATAAAATAATTATTTGATTTTATGTTACATTCGTTAGAGTTTCAAGGATTTTTCATTTTGATTTTTGGATGAACTCAGTATGAATTAACTGCTGCTTCAGAAGTACGATTCCTTTATTGATTAAGAATCGATCGGAGTCTTTATTATGTCACTTAAACATCTAAATTCCAGGTATGAATCATACAGATAAACACCTGTTGCGCGTGTTGTTTATTCAGCGGAAAACGCATCAACGTATGAAATTTTAAACTAATTTTTTCCAAATTTTTACTTTACTAATACAGATATTGTGCAGCAAATCATGCTCTTTTTTGTCTCTTGGTGCTTAGTTTTGTATTGACTTTTGATCCATTACGTACAGAGAAATGTGGTCAAAGACGCTTAGTAAAATTTCCCCAAGGAAAGGAAGCAACGGTCGCGAATTCGCAGCCGACGTTGCTTCCGTCCAGTCGAGAGTTCGAGTTCGGCTTCCGCTAAAGACACACAGTGTAGAGGGACTGATGCCTGTTAAATCTGTCCTTAAGTCTTCTCGTAGTACACTGTGGAAGTTTGGGAAGAGAGGTGCCAGCTCAAGAGTTATTCTCGTCACTTGACAGAGGTTTAAGACTACAAGATCCATCGCCAACATTCCTAATGTAGTTTCTAAGTGTGACGATAACAAAAAATCAATCATTCAAGATGCAGAGAAACCCAATTTAAAAGGATAAAAGGTATAAAGCATAACATAAAAGTCGCTGTTATGCGAATGTTCTTCATAATGCAAAAATAAAATGACCTTTTATAAAAACCATATTTATAAAACTATGCATGCCATTTTTCAAAATAAATATATAATTTTTTATTCTTTGTTTATGTTCAGTGTTTGTGAATAAAATCTGTATGAGTGGAATTCCTATCAGCAAAAATAATAAACAAATAAAACTCTAGAAACTCAAATACACCACAACATCATTCAATTTATTTATTCCCAAATGTAGTTACCCAGCAGCCATTTTATTTACATATTCCCAAGCATTTTCCATTTTCTCTAAGACCCTTATTGCGAGTTTACTTCAAAATCAAAAAGGGATAAATAATCCCAGATTTTCCCTGTGATCCCCGAGCTTCTACTAAAAGAAAATTCCCTCCCGTAACTGCTGGATACTTCCAAAACATATCATGTGGGAAATTTCGTAGAGATCTCCTACGGTACAAGAAAATATAAGCTGATTTGTTGATTTGATATTAAATTGAGGGTATTATTTTGCCATGCTTTCGGAATTGAAGAGGCACTATGAATAGACTTAATACGGTACAGATCCACATTTCAAAACATGGATTTAGAAAGTGGGGTGCGAGAGAGTGATTTTTATTTCGCTGCAAAATCCTCTTAAGTAAAAGCTTCCATGTCGTTATGGATACTTTTAAAATATTTTGTATTGTTGCGCTATTTGGAACATGAGAGAGAAAAATGCCATTAAGTACGGAATTTGTTTCTTTTCTTTCAATATACGCTCACAATGTTTATAGTATTATATTGTTTATTTTGTACGTTTTTGTTGATTTTCTAAAATTTTTGGAAAATATTCGCTTAATTGTATAATGTTAAAGCGTGTTCTTTTTTTTAATACGTATCTATTTAGAAAAGATATGAAAGTAAGCAAAACGGTTACTTTTATTGAGAATATGTTCATAATTGGTTTTTTTTTTTGTTTACACCTGTAACTTTCTAATAATCATTTTATAAAGGGAGTAATTATTATACGATATTTATTATTAGTTTCATGAAATATTATGTTACATTCCTTTTTGTAAATAACTACTTTAAAAAGAAGATTGGAGAAAAAAAAATCTATGTTTCGATTGAAGCACTCGTAAATGTTTAAATTTATATTTGACTATATTTTAATTTTCTCATGAAATAATATTGGAAATCACATCATCTACCATCTATGGTATTGCCCTACGTCAGCATCAGACACCTGTGCAAGTACTAAAAAATGAAGAAGATATGAATTCGCTGCTCTGATGGACTGACCGTAGTGCAAGGCTTTAAGTTCTACTTCAAAGACTAATCGAAACTGCGTTGTGTTTATGTTGAAGTAAAAGTAACGATAAAAAAACACTCCTATATTATGTATATCTTAAACTTAATATTTATCTTAAACTTACTTTCCTCATTATCAAATATTGTTGACAGGTAAATCGTAGATGAACAATTATATTTTCTGTTAAACGAAGTTATTTCCATATTTATTCAACATTTATTCAAGCACATCACAAAAGTTGCCGTTTAGTTAATAGAATATCTCCTTCATCACGTTTAGAAAGGAATATCCAAGCTTTAAGAGCTACAGTTACAAAGTTAATGAAGTTACAACCATTTTGGACTAATTAAATTAAAAATAAAAGCTTAAAATTTATGAAATGTAAATATTCTATGTAACTACCTCCAGAAACACATGAACAATATTCCATCAATATTTAAAGGCGTCATTCACTTCTTTCAGCATGTTCTGTGTTATAGTTTAAATAACTTTATTTTCATATTGCCTGTTTGTCGTTAGTTTCATTAAAAAAAATCACCGTTTTATTTTTTTAAGTAGCCAAAAAAGAGAAAATTCGCCTGGATTTAAAAAAGGGTTTTTTTTTGTGGGCCTCTGATTAAAAGCAAGGTCGTCATTTGTTCTGTGACTAATCCAACAAAGTGCCAACGACTGGATATCGTTCATGTTTTTGTTGGTGCCCTCCTCTCCCCTCAGGGCAAACCATCTTTTCTTATATAACAGCAGTAGTGATATTTTTCTTTCCTATAGGGTTTTCTGTCTTTGGTAAACATGGGTAATTCGCATTCAGGATACTCTAGCGATCCTTCTCTAGTTAAAATCCTTCTTCTTGTCAATCTCTGGCCGTGGTAACCTGCTAGTCACAGTCGTGGATTCGAACCTTGCTATCACTCCGCCATGTAGCCTGGTCGAATGCAAGTTAAATCTTTCGAGGCTTTAAGTCTTTCGCTGGCGCTCAAACCTACTGGGCTCGTTGTCAATAGACATCATGTTGCTTCTAGTGCGACGTTAATAAAACTAATCAGTCAATCTTCTTGTCAACCAAAATTTACCCTTTTTTTCTCATTTTTTAAACATCTGTACCTCAGATATACATTGTTTTGCATTTCATAACCAGTTTTACCTCTTGCACAGTAAGCCTTAACTTTCACTCATCCACAATAACTGTGATGGTGATACATTGTACATTTATAATAATATGAACATTAAAATATTATTCTCAATTTAATTTTTCTAAAGAAAAAATGCAATTTCTGTACTTTTACAGCAGTAGCTCTCGAAAGTTGAGGTATTCTTTTGTACACACTCTGTATGTTTTGGATATTTGGAAAAGAGCTGATTTTTATATTTCATGTATTTCAAACTAACTAGATAATATGTGATCGTTCATATACATTACTAATGTAGAATATATTTTAATAATTGGCACATTTTAATTGCATAGTGATAAAAACTTTCTAAATTAGGTTAAAAAAGTTACTTTTGCATTTTTATTCTATTTTCTTCCTTCGGCTGCTTATATTATACATAGATATAAGAGGTGTTCAAATGAAAAACGACATTGTAGGTATAAATGAAGACTTGAAACAAAGTATACACCACAGGCCTGAGCACAACGACTCCATTAACTAATGAGCCGAAGGATTGCTTGTTCCCCGAATTCCTGTGTCTATGACGAAACACAGTCCTTCACAGCGTCCTTGAGTTCGTTGTCCGAATTGAAGCAATTCCCCTTCAGATATTCCTGCTTGTTTTAGATGTGTTGTCCGGCCTGGTCTCTGGTCATGAACCAAGCTCTCATGACACTCCATTTTCTCAATGACTTGTCAGACACCCCGTCACCAACCCTAGATGAATAGCAGCCTGTTTAACACTTTGTACTGTCAGAAATCGGATAACGCCTTGGCGCTCCTCAATCGTTGAAATTTGCAATGGGAACGTCAACATGTCCTCACGCGCACTGAGGTGTTAATTTACAGCACTCTTTAAAATAGCCTCCGCTCTCTCCTGCGCATGTGGGAGATTTTGGTGAATGGTGTGGATATTTGGACTGTAGGATTCAAAATGTAATACCATTCTTGTCACTTGACAATGACTCAGAATTACGAGATACTTCTCCTATAGTCCTTATGTTGTTTTTAGGCGAGGTGTTAGTAAACAGTTTATCGCACTATAATATTTCAGGTATTATAGATAATATAATATTAGTGATACATCTGTAATGCACATATAAATCTAAAATAGTAATTATTACACAATTATTTTTAAATATTTTCCTTTACTTTTTGAAAATCCTTCCTTAAAAACAATCATTCGAGAAAAATTCTAATGAAGTGATATTTTTTGAAGAGGAATTTCTTAGTTATAGCACCACTTAAGACTATAGAAAATATGGTTGATTAATCGATATGTACCGACAAAATTGTTTAATAATTGTTAACAAATATTATAAAAAATCAGTCTGTAAGACCTTTGTTAGTAAAAGTACTCTTTGCTCCTATTTATTTCTATTATTTCAACTCGATTGGTATCAAATGGGATCAATTCTTTATATGTGCATCCTAGAACTCTTTCTACATAATCCTTACTTATAAAAAGGATATTCATTCGGGTAGAAAAGGTAATATCTTAGTTGTTTACGTGTGTGTGGCTTCTATCACACACACAATTATTACGATCCCACAGCTATTTAATTCTCGATTTTGATTTCAGCAGAAATTACTACTTAATTTCATTCTTAAATATTAATTAATATTGTTTGACCATTATGTGTCATTGTTACAAAGTAACATTCACATCAAATTGTTTTATTTCATGAAATAATATTAAAATATATGTTAAGTATACATTAGGAAAAATATGCAATATACCTGTATATATTACCTGTTAGTAAGATATTACAAGAATATAAAAAAGACAAAATGTTATAACATGAAGAACTAATTATTCTTATAAAATCGTCAGTCAAATGTTTTACGTAGACCATTTAAATAAAACATTCTCTTAGAGTATTAGCTTTTTGTATTTCAACTAAATTGTGCGTGTGTTATTCAACCAGTGAATGTCATACACGCATAAATATTAAACAAAAATTAAAATTACTAACAAATTTAAGTTAATTTTTTTATATAATTGTTGAAATGACCGTTACTTTCTCTCCGTGTGTCTTAGATAAAATTTTGCGAATTTATAAATTTATGAAAAAAAGTATTTTCAGTAACGATTGTACTGTATGACATCTAATATCACTTATTCTGCATAAATTTATGATTTATACAGGAAAACTGAAAATTATTTAAAAGAAATTTATGAAAGCAAAAAAACATAAGTATTGGTAAAAATGCATTAGTATATACATGGAATTAGTAAACATAAAATTGGTCTCATATCATTTACTGCTCTGTTAAATAAGTATTATATAATTTATAAGATGAGCATAATGCTTGAAAGAATTTTTTTTTCTAAACAAAAAATGGGAAAGTATCAAGATATTTATTCATATTGTTATTTCTAAATAAAAATAAATATTAGTTAATGGAACATTTTCAGGAACTGATATAAAATTTGTATCCGGCAATATCGAAGCCAATTTCTTAGGTAAAACAGTTATAAAGCAGTTGTTTTGTGACTGTTTTTGCTTAATAAGTTATATTAATTTAGCATCGTAATTTTATAGTTTTTTTTAATTGACAACATGAAAAAATTTAACAAATTGTAGTATTGTGTACATAAATATGTGACGAATTCTGCAAAAAATATCAATTTTTGATATAATTTTTTGCAAGTAATGTTTTTCTATGAAACCTGGGAGTATTTTTCTTTTTGTAAATTATGATTTTTTTGAAAAAAAGTAGATAAATTACCTTTGCTTTTAGTAGTAAAAATTTTGCCTCTTGAAAATTTTATTTCATGTGGATATAGCCCTATAACTACCGGATTTAAAATTGACTTCTGTATTAACTTAAAGATAAATTAAACCAATTTTTATATAATAGCATTAACTAAGCATTTTTTTGTCCTAGATCTTCTTAATGTTTTTTATATACCTCAGGGGAAAAACAAGCAAAAATATTATTTAACATAAAAATACTTTAATTTGTATATATGAAACATACTGAAGTAAATTGCGAACTTTTTAAAAAAAACATTGTAATTGCTTAATTTTTTTTGGTGAATAATTCTGCTCATTCTTATTTAATCTTTATTTGAAATGTTTCGGCATTTAACATGATAATAGTGAATTGTTCTCCGTTTATCTCACAATTCTGCATCATTTTACATTCTGTCCACGAATCTTAAAACTAATACTTCTTAACTAGTACTCTAAGTAAAATACTTGAAACGTGATCTTTGAGTACAATTTTGTACGAAGAACTAATATAAAACAGAGTAGAGAAAATTTTGCGAAAACAAAACAAAAAAATTGAGCAAGTATTGACTTTAAAGTATCAAAGAAAATTGTCTAAATGTTTAAGTTTGACTTTTTACTTTTTGAAATTCTCTCTCAAACTACGGTAGGAGAAAAATATTAGTTATAGAATATAGGTAAATGTTGCTCAGTAAGTAAAATATCTCAATATATAAATCTGTACAAGCATTTTTTAAATCTTTCAAAAGATTCTGTTTATGAACTGCTAAGAGTACAATTTTCGATGCAATCCATTGAAGTATAATGATTCTCATTTATATTTACCATTATCTATATAATGGAGATTATCATTATATACAGTAAGCATAAAAAGGATTTTAAAGGGCTGTAATTGCTTAGCTTTATGTTTATGATTAATTTTAAAATTACTTGACAAATAGTTGATCAGAGATGTTAAACTTGATGAAAACGATGAAAGTATTCATAAAATGTAAAATAAATTTTAAATGACACTTTTTGGGTTAAGAAGTGTTATCTAACATTGATATAAAATATGAGTTAAAACAAATGTTTGCCGTATTTCTGACTAATTAAGAGTCTACTAATTAATTAATAAAAAATACATTTCGTAATTCAATTTAAAAATGCAGATGATGCTTGCATAATATGGTACTTACTCAGATTGGCAGAGATAAAAAGTTCTTTTCGAATTTTAATACTATTTTATAACACAATAGTAGTTTCCATACAATTATACTTAATAAAAAAAATGAATAACTCTTATTTTACCATTCTTTACTTTGCAGAATTGACGTTACAATAGTCTTTATTGTATATAAGCGTTAGTAAGATATTTGTGCGTTTATTACATTAGTATATAAGCTTCATTAAGAAATTTTTCCATTAGTGATATTTGTATACATGCGTTATAAAAATATTTTCGCTTTAATAGTATTTGTATATGAGCGTTATTTAGTTATAATTGATTTAGTGGTATTTGTATATTAATGAATTTTTCACTTTAAGGAATGACAGCACATATTTTAGTCGAAACAATTAAATTAAAAACGAATCAACTATTAATTGTGCAATTAATTGGAAAAAATTAATTTTTTTGAAATAAAATTCAATGAAAATTAAGTAAGCTCTTATTAAATGTAAAATCTTATATATATATATATATATATATATATATATATATATATTAATAATGCAGATTATCTCCTTGAAAGATGCTATGTATAGAATATACACTCTGGAAATAGTCTGTTTCTGTGCACAGTAGTAATATTACTGATATTACGTTCTTTAATCACAGAGTTAAATAATGATTTATCGAAAAATTGTTTCCAGAAATTAGTGTGTGTACGAGCCTTGATTGAAGAGTAATAAAAGTAATACCTCCATGGCTATGACTTTTATTTGTTACCTGATTTTTACAATTTTTACATTACTCGAGTTTAATGTGTATTTCATGTAATGCATTTTTCATTTTCTGTTGCAATCTTCTTCAGTTATTTGCCCAACAACGATACCTAGAAAAAAAGAAAACAATTACATTTCATGAAGGACACATGTAGCTTTCAGGTACAACATGAATTTTGAAAATCGAGGGGTCAAAGAAAAAGAAGAGTGATAGCCAAAAAAGAATCACATTTAATACAAATCTCTTACATATTTTTAGCTGACTCTACTAAATATAACTCTAAATTTTGCCTAACATTTGAATGTCATAATATGCAAAATAAATAACACGTGATAGTTTTTCTTAACATCCGCATTATACAATTGTTGCCTGAATATAATTTTAATACATTTGATACCGAGCTATTAAAAATTAAATCTATATATGACAAACTACAGATTCATAACTATACATTACATACTTATGATGGTTATGGTATCTTTGCAGTGATAGTCATACATTTTGTGGTCAAGTCAAACCAAAAATTCATGTTCTTATTCTACTTCGTAAAGAATAATAAGGGATTTTTCACATTAAATTCAACTTATCTCAGATCACTCGAGTTATGTTTCGTGGAAGATAGGAAAATGAGGCACCAGTTCACGTGTCGTCCTTATTATTTCAACTTAATTGAAAATTACGAGCTAATATAATTCCTCGTATATTTCTTGAAAGTAAACTCTAAGAAACGAGCTAGTACTGTTATACAGTTATATAGCATTATTTAATTTTAAAAAGTAAGATTTTATTAAACACTTTTTCCAAAAAAAAATATTTCTACTGACATTCTAGTTATAAACAGAAGAATAGAAAACTACCTGAATCTCAGCCAAATTTTGTGTGTGTATCCCTTTCCCAATATTCTACAGCTTTCTTCTAAAGAGCATATAAAAGTCTAATTTGTACAGAGTAGTTATTGAAGCAATTTTGGCAGATTGGTTAATTTATCGTTTAATTGACATCATAATGAAAAGCAACACGAGGGTTATTGGCGACGGACCTCGTAATTCTAAATCTCAATGAAATGACTCGGAAGACATCTGAGTTAGCACTCCTCTCTCTAAACTTCCATACAACGCTTATGGGTGGACTTGTATCCTCAACAGATTTAATGTGCATCAACCTCGCTATACGAAGAATCTTTTGTAGAATCAGGACTTAAAATCACGATTCGACGCAAGGAAGAGGGTTTGATAACAAATAGATCATTCATATGAATATTAAATAAAGTGAGGAAAATAAACAATGAAAATTACCAATGGTAAAAACTAGTAATTTTCATTGTTTATTTTCCTCACTTTTTATATAGAGAATGATTTAGTATATTATTAATGAAAACTTTGATAATATGAGTTAAACAGGTAAGCATTATTTTAGTACTTTATGGTCATCAAGACTTTATGAAACTTATTTTACTGTGATGCTAAATAATTTAATTAAAAATTTGAATAACTCTGAAACCTGTTTGTTATAAATTACATTTCTCTTTCCTTTAGGTTTTGTTTGAATTCAAAATTATTTTTAGATCAAGAAAAAATCATTTAGCAATACGAGTAATTTAAGCAAATCTGTTTTAAGCCTTAATTATGTACGAGGACTTCCTGGCAAAAATGATCTAAAATCTAATTATTCAAAATGATCACAATGAAGACAATATAGACTTTTAAAACAAATCGAAAAGAATTCGAATATCAATAATAATTTAATGCTGCACAGTTTTGTTGAAATTAATTTTGTATATTCATTTTTAATAATGTATTAAAAAACTTATGAAATCACCGATTAATATTAATAAATTCAACTCATAGCTAATTGTGGGCATTAATATACCGTGAATACTGACACATTAAATATCAAGATTAAGTTTACAGAACGAACTATTTGAATTTTTGGGCAATATGTTTTGAATTCGCATACCCCCCCCCAACCTTGTTTTTATTTTTAACCAAATTTTGCCTGTTATTAACTGGATTTGAATATCAAATAATTTTTTAAATGTTTTTAAGATCTTAACTTGATTTTTTCTCTTATTACTTCGTATTTTCATTTCATTCTTTCTCCATAGTTTGAGCCTTCCGGACTTGAGATCCTATTAAACACATTTTATAGCCCTTGGTGTGTGCATTATTTATCCACTGAGTAAGCTTTGTCGGCTTTAATTAAAGCCAAAGTTACCATAAGTCTTCACATGCATGCTTTTATTCTTGTGGGTGAAGTGAAAGATGCAAAACAACAATGAAAAAAGGGAGAATGAAAGGCCTTAGCACAAAAACGACAAAAACATCAAAAGCATCATTCACGTTTTCTGTTATAAAAGACCTTGTTGAAGTTGTTTCCTCTCGCATAAATTACTTTGATGCTCAGAAGCAAAAGGTAGCCAAATTGGATGTGGTGGGTTCTATGTATATTAGAATGCTTCCATTATAATGACAATAATTGATTGGTGACACCAATTGATCCGCTATTGAACTCTCATTGTTGTTTCTTCCGCTGTTTGGTGGGAAGTTTATTATTGAATTTCTTCAGCCAGGGCAATTTTTCTACGCCTCAAATCGCATCGCAAAACTTGATAATTCCGGGGTTTATTTTAAGACTGATGAAAAGGTTTTAAAAGGGTAGCGAGAACAGTAACAAAGAAACAGCAAGGAAAAAAGTTGAATTTGAGATGAAGTATTTGAAAAATGAGATTTTCTTTTATAACCTTACATACAGTGATTCAAAACGATATTGATTAATGGATTTAGAAGCACGCTTTTTTTCATCAAGAAATGGAATGGGTGTTCTCTTTTTTTTATAGTTCAACCCATTTTGGTGTAGAGAAGAAGGAAAGTATGAAGAGATTTTTCTAACTTTTTTTTTATTGGTGGGAAAAAGTCAAGCTTTTGGAAACATTGAAATACATTTCATTTGCTTTGAAGTAGATACAAAGTTTAATAACTAACTTTAAAAAGCAAAATGTTTTTACTTAACAAAATTTGATATTTTAATGAGCAGTTAAAATATGTAAATACAATGAACAGTATTGTTTAATATTCCATCATGATATAACTTAATTATATTCACTTTTTTCGTAACAAAGTAGCACTAATTGCAAATACTAATAAACAAAATTAACACATTTGTAAAAATGCATTAATAATTCTGCACCTCTTGAAACAAAGCAGGGGATTTTTTTGTAAGCAATAAGCCAGAGTTTAATTAGCAAACTTTATATTTAATATTCTAATAAAAAAGCACTTCCATGGTGAAAACCTTATTAATTAATCCACATCAAAACATTACAATCACACACATTTTACATTTATATAGAAATATGTGTATTCCTTATTATTATTCAGAATATTAAATATTATTTATGTGTTTTTACTAACTGTGCTAATAGGAGAAGGCTGTGAGAATTTCATAAATATAGGCCAAAGGCCTTCACCTCACAGGAAGAGTTAATGAACTAAAAAAGGTCAAGAATATTTGTTTAAGTAGAAACTGCCTATCATTTTACCCTATGTTACAACAGTGCTTTGGTCGCATAACATAATGTTTGTTTCTGTATTCTCCCTTTCGTTTGCCACCACATAATTGTAAATAACACATAAAGCGTCTGTAGTGAACTATTGTATATGTGTTATGCGTCTATAATAAGTTCGCTAAGAAACACATGCATGGTGGATCAAAAGTTATTTAACAATTTAAAATGTGAAAAACATTTGTAAAATTAATTGTTTTGGATGTGTTTTTAAAATCTGAAAATCAAGGCTTTAATTTTGAAAAAATACATAGCTGAAATACATAACTAAAAATACATAACTTTTAAAAATATACAAAGTAATTGTACAAAAAATGTAAATGAAATCCAAAGGTTTCAAAGTCTGTCAAAATTTGTCTGTCAAGAACTGGAGCAAACAGGCTATTTCTGATCTTGTCGAGGAAACATTTGCAAGAAAACCCCAGAAACATTGACTCGACTCTCAGACCAATACCCGTCAAGAAATTCAAGGGTTATAGAAAGAGATATTGTAAGCTTTTCTAAAAATTTTGAATGATAAAAACCCATATTTGCTAAAGAGGTAATGAGACTCACCGAAGAGATATAGATTTAAGAAACATTTTCACAAAGGACGTTTCATATCATATGAATAGCAAAATATATTCATTTATAAAAAGTTGAAAATTATATGCAATTAAAGTTGTAAAATTTATTTTATTTTTATTTATTTTTTATATTTTTATTAAAATTATTTTCACCTTTTAAAATCTGAATAATCTGTTCCAATTTTTAAAATGATTTTTATGGTACCGTATGTATTATAATTTATATTCTATTGCAATTTTAATGTGAATTATAAGTAGGGTACTTAAACTACTTGTATTTGAAGATGGTATTATTAAGTTAAATTTTGTTACCATTGGGTGCTGCCATCTGTTAAACAGAGCCGAAACAAATTTTATATTGATTCATAAGTTAGTTTGGATTTGATTGTCATTTACTGCCAAATTTTGTTTGCTGCCGCGTCGAGTTGTCACCGTCGGGGGGACCTGGATTCATCATTATGCACTGGAAATCTAGTAAAAATCAAAACGTTTGGTTGCTTACGGTGAAACTTTTCCAAAAAAGGCGAAGATGGTTTCATTGACAGGAAAAGTTATAACGAAGAATTTTTAAGGTGCAAAAGGCGTCATGATTACAAATACGAGTAACTGATATTTAGACAACTGCCTAGATAATCATGATGCTTCTAAAAACAAACCAATTTCGATGCTTTGAGCACCATCTCTTGGAATTTCTAAGGATTTATTAAGCGACCCTCTTAAATTTAGGCTTAAGAATCTCGCGTGCTGTATTCATCCTATTGTTATGTCACTATTGGAGAAGATCATTTTATTGAAAATATAGCAGAGCAAAACGACTAGTAAAACCAATATAAAAAGTAACCCCTGATAAACCATATATGAATTACGAAGAAACATTTAGGGAAATAGAACAAACAGATATTAATAAGTAAATATACGTATTATAGACAACATTGTGTTAGACTTTTATCTAACACCATAACACTGCTTAATATTTCTGGACTTTGTTCCTCGCTTTTGTATCTCTGGTATTTGTTCGAAATGTTTTACCGATGAAATCCTACTTTTATCATCTGGATGAAAAGATTTACGATTAAATTTTATTCTCTCTGACACCTGTTCAAACAATTCTTTTTTTTTCTCTTGTTTTTGTTCTTCTATTCCTTAATCAGTTTTTGTTTCGTTGTTGTTGCGAACTAAGGGATCGCATATTTTCTCACATTCATCCTGTAGAGATTCAAAATAAGTACTGCCTAAATTTCTTGTATCCAATTCCTACTGGTGCATCTCACTTTCTAAGCTTTATTTTTCAGTTTGGGAGAAATATTTTGATCAATTTATAGTCAGAATGGTAATTGTTGTAGCTCAAAAATAACTTCATTTAATTTAGCTTTCAATTTTTGCTAAAATTTGACATTTTCCAATTATTTCGTTTTCAATCATGCTTTATTGCAAATAAAGCATGATTAAAGTTGCAAGTATGCATTATAATGCAACTTAGAAGGCCTGTATGTAATATTTCTCGGCAGGCATCAGAGTTTGAATAAATATCAGAGTCAAAGAATTCTTTTTTCCTGTTTTTAATTACTTACTTATCTCTTTGTATTCTAAAGTTTCATAAAACCATAATGAAACAACTATATATTTTTTGACTTAAATCTTTAAATATGAGTAAAAATATTACAAACGGTACTAGTTCAATATGTATTTCCTTTTTAACTAAATGACATTAAAAGTGATTGGTACTTTTAGACTGCAATATAATTTTATGTGCGAAAATAATTTAATATTACCTTACTATATGGGGGAAATGAAATTTCTACTAAATAGCACAGAGTAAAATTAATTCAATTCACTTGTAATTCAAATTAATAATAAATTTAAATAGAATAACTTCATATTTTTAAATTTCTTAAATATCACTATTGTATAATATTTTATCTTAATTATTTGTTTTGGTTAGAAATACTTTTAACGATGAATTGTATTAAATTGTATCTTAAGTGCATTGAGAGTATTTTTAGAAAGAAATTTGCACCTGAATAAATAACTAATTTTTCATGCGATATGTACATTTATAAATTGATACAATATAGCATTTTTAACCAATACAAATAATAACAATCACTATTAACCTTGTGATATTTATCTAGCATTAACCATAATTTGGGTTCAAAGGAAAAAGATCTTTATTCAGTTCTCTAGACTGAAAATTTGTTTATTTTATTAAAATATCAAGAAAAAATGAAATTGTTCTGAATTGAAAATGAATAAGAAATGGGGAAAAGCTAAGCTTTGAAAACTGATATGTAAATATTTATTTAGAATACATGTTAAATATGTGTATTGGAGTCTGCTTGGTATTATTCAAATGTTGAACATAAAGAAGAAATTCTAACAATTTCTCCGAGTTTATTCTAACTAAAAATATTTATTTGCAAATGTTTATTACATTCATATAATATTTATAACCATAAATTTATGTCCAAATGTCTTAAATAATGTTAAAGTTACATAATAAATATTTGAAAATAATTACTAACAGCGTATTTGTTACAGACGTTTTCAACTATAATTTAATATGCATTGTAAATACGTAAAAGAAAAACGGAAGAAATCCTTTTAATTAAAAAAAACATTGGATAAACAATTAAGGAATTGTATTCTCAATTAAAGAAATAACCAATAAATCAATCAAATTCATTTTATCCTCTTATTTATAAGAAGGTAGAGTACTTTGTATTGTAATTATTAACAGGGGAAATGAGGAAAGTAATTCTATATTAATAATTCGTAAACGGATTTCTTCATTGCTGACATAAAATCATAAGCAGCCTTGTCGAAACACCTACTCATTATTTCAACACATATTAACATTATTTTGCGCAATATTCATCTGGCAAGATCCATTGCGAAGCTTTGAAATAAATTGAAGTTTCATTTTAAATTTATAATGGAAAAACCTCTTTGTGCTTTGGCAAGAATTTAAGTGATTAATATTTAAAAATATTGAACATGTTTTTTTGTAAAAATTCGTAACGATTGGCTTATTCGCGTTCTTCTATTTATTACCTTTATAATTCAATATAATTAAAAATCAAACCTCGACCCAATCAAATGAAACGCGATTACTCAAATTAGTTCGAAGAAAGAAGTACAAAGAAGAGATAAGGAAAAATGGTTACATAAGTGATGTTGAAGTTATTGGAGTAAGTAGTAGGAGTGAGAAGGATTTGAACTGAGAAAGGAATACTCGTCTGCATGTGTGAATAATTTGATCGAGCAAAAATAAAGGTCCGACTCATCTTGATTGAATCTAACCATATTTTGGATTAATAATTCTTCTCGGACCCGAGTGTACGGGTAAGTTTGATATTGTATATTTTATTAAACTATTATTGGTAACTGCGTTGAGGAGCAGTGAACTGTTACAGAGCATTTCTCTCAAATAGCTTAAATAAATAATTGTTTTGAAGAATGCCTTGACTGTTTAATTTTGGAATTATCTGTGCTTGGATTCTAAGTTGTAATTTAAGATGACGGAAACGTCTCAAAGTAGTCCTAAAAATTTGGATTCATCTATTGGAATTCGAATGCTTATTCTTGCAGTGATTATAAATTCATTCGGGGTGATCATGTTTTACATTAAATTATGCTACGGCTACTTTCTGTTTAACCTCAATATGCAATTTAACATATCTCTAAGCATTACTTATAAAGTGCTTACTTCAGTAATTAGAATCATCTCTACTTTTTACTGATGAATATTTGTCTTTTTAATTTGCCTTTGAGATAAATTAAAAGAATTAAAAAAAAACATTTTTTTTAAGAAATTACGAAATTTTGAGATTTATCTAATAGTGGAATGGATTTTTTATTTCATTAATAAAAGTAAGATCAGGGAAAACTTGCCATGAAATTATATTAAGAAATAGTACTTGAAATAAAATATTATTCGATACAGTTTTCGTTTACATATTTTTAAGCACAATAGTAGTTATTAGTAGTTAAAATTGTTATTAATAGTTCTTTTGTTTAGCACCGACAAATATTGCTCAGCCTGCAGTTACAATTCCGAAGTTCATGTTTCAGTACCAGAAATTTATATTAAATGTTGTTCCATAAAACGGTAGAGTAATTAATATATTGATATTTCAATTGAGGATTTATGTTCATTTACTGTATCTTAAATTAATTTTATGTTGATAATTTATTAGCATATTATCCTCTTTGAAACGTGAAACAATTAATAAGAAATGAAGATTACAATCTACGCGTGTAATTAAAAATAATAAAAATAATAATATTCCATAATATGAAGTTTTTAAACCTGACTGATTCTTTTAAATATAATTACTTATTTAGCTTAACACGTCAAGAAAATCGATAAAAAAAAATCTTGACATTTTATAATATCACTTTGACGCTTTTTTATTAAAAATGTTTTTTTTAAAGAGAAAGAAAACAAGTCTTTAAAAAAATTAATTGTATCTCTGCGTGTATGTATTCATTCAAAAGGTCTTGATAATAGGTCGCTGTTCAAATACCGCAAATTGATCGCGTGATAAAGATAATAAAAAAGGTGTTGTGACAACACATTGTCATCGTTGTCATTGAGGTTTGTAGTCTGAGAATGAAGCGCAAGCTTTATACCCGTAAAATATTTGATAAACTAAACAAATTACGCCTCGACATTGATTAATTTTTTCTAAACGGTATATTCCGTCATCTTTTCTCTTTCTACGCCCTTCTTATAACAGCTGACGGCAAGCTATTTTAATATTATAACTAGCCGTGTCTCGAAAACACTTTCTAATTAACAAGAAGATCACTAGAAAAAAATGTTCTTTAAGAGAGAGATTCTCGATAAAAAAAATTAGGCTTAAAAAATACCATCCAAACAATGGTGAACAAGCAAAGCAGCTGTACTTCTTTTACGGTCTCTTATCGAGTAGTGGTAAGTATTGAATAAAGAGCCTTACTGGGGGTTGGTGCTGGTTTCCTTTTTAACAATGGCTACAAGTATCAAAGACGCGGAAGCCGAGCGCAAAAACAACAAATGAGCAGGAACAAAAAATATACTTTCCAACCTTCTCAATCATAAGCTCTTTATGTCTTCTTCGTGGCATAAGCACGCAGTATTGGCAGCCATTCTCTTGACCTTTCTTCTCTTCAATTTCCCCCTATCTACTTCTTATGGAGTTAAGACACTCGGTTATTTTCAGACGCCATTTTGAGTGAAAAAAAATGAGTTGGAAAGGGGGGAAGGGAATTGATTAGATGAGTTTGAGCTCTCTGCCCGTGTGTAAGGGATTTTTCCGGCAAGTGAGCTTAAGATCGGGACCTATGATAAATCTCCTGAAAGAAGAACACTGTGCCAGGAGCACACACATACACACAGCTCTATTTCTAAGAGTTCAAAAGCTGACAGCAGATGAGGTTCGTGAGCTTCATCGTTTCGAGAGTAATTACGTTGTATTGCTACGTTATCAGCCGACACAAAGGCGTAGAAAAATCGACCCTCAGTGTTGCGATTTCCTGTTTCGGTTTATTATCACGTTAAAAAGAAAGAAACAACGACGAGGTGAAACGCAGTCCTTAAGAACAAAAGATTATGAGCGTTTGTAAAAGCGTATTAAATTCCAACTTTTTATCGGGTGATTAGGAAGCGTGAAATTTAAGACTCGCACAATAAGGCGTTTCACAAATTATTGAAGGATGGGGCGATAATTAATACCTTTCACAGTTTGTTATTGTAAACCTAGAAAGTCTTATATTATAAAATGCAGATATGGAAAAAATAATAAAAAATCGAAATCATTCGAAAGAACAAGTCTGAACTATCAAGTAAGTCACTTCTTAGTCTTTTATCTACGAAAAGAATTAAGCACAGTTTTACTGTTGGAACTTATAGATTAAATAATGCGAAAGTTGAATATTTAATTCAGACGATTTATCTCTTACTAACTTTTTTGCTGTGAAATTCATTAAGTAAACATAACACAAAAGATTCTTTTAAGAAAATTATTTATCCTAAGCTAAAAGATGATTGGTAAATTTTGCTTTGGTTTCCAATATATTTAATTCCAATTTCAATTTACTCAATATAATCGTTTTCATTCGAAATCTAAAAGTTGTGTGAGTAACAGGTTATGTGAGTACCTTAAAAATCACCAAAACAATGAATTAGTTTTTAATTTTTTATTTTCTTTGCATGATTTTCTATAAATAGATATTCAAGATTTACTGTTCTACTTCCATCATTTAGCGAGTTATTTAAATTTTCTTTAACAGTGTGCCAAATCATTTAATTTACTTTCTAAGTTTAAAATTACTCTTTCTCAGCGTTTTATGTTTCATGACGTTCAAGTACTTAAAATTCCAAATTTTTTTAAATCAGTATAACATTTTGAAATTTTTTCTAGTTTCTTTATATAATGTTTCATAATTCTGTACATGGAATTAAGATTTAGAAGAACAGGAATTTTTTTTAAAAAAAATCCACAATATTCGATATAGCTGTTTGTTACTGTTTTTCGTAGTGTCTGAAAGAAAAAATTTGTAAAACTATATGGTGTTCGAAACTCATGGGCAAAAATTTAAGGGATGATAGAGAAATCTAAACAAGCAATTTTCACCGTACAATGCATGGGTGGAGAGGACGCACTATGAACCACTAGAAAATATCATGGAAACGTAAGGTAATCAGGAAAAGGCCATGTCTCCTGAAATCCACTATAGAAATGACGATGTGTAAGAAAATTCGCGCTTTGTGCTTTCAATTACAGCACCGTCTAGCGGGTCACCACTCGCTCTCCACCTATTCATTGCATGATAAAAATTGCTTGTTAAGGTTTTTCTATCACCCCTGAAAATTTCTGTCCATGACTTTCGAAATGCCTTGTATAAACAACACTAATACAACTAAATCCATGCACAAAATTTTGAGAAGCATTTCAAACAAATGAGCAAGAAAATTGCTCAAAAATGTTAAAATTTGTAGAAGTTGTAGGAATTTTTAAATATTGATATTCTTTGAAATAAAATTAAAATTTTAAATAATTGTTTGTATAAAAAGATTTTTTGTTCTTCTTTGAAATGCATATTTATGTGTGTTCAAATATTCTGAATATAAATGTTTTTTATAAATATATAATTTTAAAAAGTTGCACTCAGGCCCCTTTATGTTTCTTTAAAAAATAAATCTTCTCAACAGCAAATAGTGAAAAGAAATATTTTTCATTGGTTATCCTTTTTTACTTGTTTATTCTTTCGTTTTAAAATTACCTGACAGAAATTGAAAAACAAATTACAAAATGTAAAAGGAAGTATATTATATGAAATCA
The DNA here is from genome assembly GCA_019974015.1 of Nephila pilipes. Classification (NCBI taxonomy): domain Eukaryota; kingdom Metazoa; phylum Arthropoda; class Arachnida; order Araneae; family Nephilidae; genus Nephila; species Nephila pilipes. The sequence continues at coordinate 905,948 of BMAW01056371.1, forward strand.
AAATACATTTCAAACAATCGAGGGTAATTCAAATTCAGATTTTATTCCAGACAGACTCCCTAGAAAACTCAAAGAAAACAGCCACTGATTCTATCTGAAATTAAAGAAAAAAAGTAATAAATATGTATAAAATTTGCATTGCATTTGAATAAGATAACTTCTGTACGAATAGAGTAAAATCATTAAGGTTTCGTAGAATGTCTACTAAAGTAGGCCAATCATTTTTTTTAGCTGTTAAAGTTTCGTACTATCTTCAGAATTTCTAACTCATTTGTCAATATATTTATTATATGGTAACAAAAAGAACTTAAGTTTCTATGGATTAATATGTGTTTTTATTTCGATATTGTTTGTTCTAAGTCTAAAAACATTTAAAAAGTTCTATAAAGTCTCTATAAAAATACAGAGAGAGAGAGAGAGAGAATATCTATCGTATACCATTTAAAGAACTTAAGCCTATTTGATCTGTTGACATTTTTCATATCTTTGCATTCCAGCTGAAATTTTGGTCCAGAAGTTCTAGAATAGAAATGTAAGCAAACAGAAAGGCACATACTTATTCTTGGTAGTTGAATTTCATTTCTGAAGGATATACTTTTAACAATATCGAATGCTATTCACCTGTAGAGATTTATTTACTGAGTACTCATTGATTAAATATTAAAATTTAGCTCGCAGTACAGTTTTTATAAACACTTTAATTTCATATAATTGCGAGGTTTAATCGCATATTTCTTTACTTTATTTTTTATGATTTCATCTTGTATAATCGATTCCCTTATCAATATACCCACATTCAATTTCTATGACTGCATATGTAAATATACTTACAACTAAAGTGAACTGCATTTCTTAATTTAATATATATAAACGATTTGAGAAGCAGTAGAGAGTTGAAATTTAATTTTTGAGTTGGATTACTTTTTAGATGGTCAAACACCATTGTAATCGTTACGTGGATTTAACTTGGAATACGATGAATTAATATTTAATATCATTTCTGGTTTGACAAGTTATTTAATAAAAACTTACATAATCTTATTCTTTTCTATTAAATTGTTAAATTACTCTATAAATGGATATTTCCTTGAGTGAATTCATATATTGTTTAACTTCTAAATATATGAGAGTGTATGAAATCACTTTCGATGGTAGTTAAGAATATGAACTGGGATTAGGATAACTCATTGAAGTATCGTCAATTCATCTTTCATTATTTTTCTAATGCCCTAATTAGAATGCGAATCCCTTACCCTCCTAAAAATCGTCACCTTAATTTTTACGGCCATCTTCATTTTCTTCGGAACAGATTTGCTAAAAGAAACCCACTGTTTTTAGTATTGCTTGGTTTCCAGCGTATTATAATGAATCCAGGTTCCAATGACGGTGACAACTCTACGCAAAATGTCAACGATAATTCAGCGCGATGGTTAGAAAATTTTGATTTAATAGTAAATGACTGCGGAATAATTATTAACCTCTGAATCAGTGTCAAATTTACTTCTGCTTCTTTTAACAGATGATAACAAACGACTGTAATTACAATATGCTATTGTAATGCCATTTGTAGGGAAAAACAGGTATTTTTTGAATCACACTCTTAGTTAAATAAAAGAAATACGCGAGTTCTGACTTTATCTACAATAAGTATGGCATCACATGAACTCTGAAATACTGTATAAGTTATTGAAAATAAAACTAAACTTCATCGAGTCAATGATATAGTTACATATTTACATAAATTATGTTCTTTTTATTGTAACTATATTTCATGCAGGAACTAAATGTTATTTACTTAGAGAGATTTTTCACACCTTATATGCATATGAAAAAGTATAATAAATACATAAGTTTGCCACGTTTAACCTTTCTATTCCTGTTAAGCAATTTCAGGACATAATCCACGAGAGGAAAACATTAAACAGTATAAGAGTTATATGCAAATATATATAACTGCTATCTAAAATCCCAGAACTACTTAAAAATCATTCATTTCATGTTATTTTAAAGGATTAAAGAAAACTACATATTTAAATTACAAAAAGTTTAATTTTATTTTGCGATTATGAATTACGTATTATATAAAACGACAACACTAGAGCAACCATATGAAGCCCACTAAGGTAAAAAAGGTTACCAAAAATACTTTTTTCCCAGAAATAATTTACAAGAAATGAAAAATAGACACAAAGGATTCACATGATCTCTTTTGAAAAATGCAAGTCTTCTTTTCTGAATAATCAATATGCAAATACTATTCTATGTATAGGAAACAAGTATTTCATAGGAACCTATAGAGATTTCTTCAAGAGAGAGAGTAAAAGAAGTACAAAAAATACTTTAAATATTTTCTTCCTCTTTACATATCGCACACATACATTCTTGCGAGTCACTATAGGAATGCTTTTACAGAGGCGTGAAAATCAATCCCTTAGAGTTCGTCTGCTTTTATTCTTTAGTCGTACTGATACATTATTGCAATATATAAAAGGAATTTATTCTTTTTAATATACACAGATACCTTATTTTTTCTGTCACGTTGCAGAGAACATACTGACCATAAAATATTGAAACAAATGTCTTTACTTAAACTTGGCTCTCTTATATTATATATAAATATATAACAATAGAGAACTACTTTAAATAACAAAGGAGAAGTTTACTTACTGTAAGGAATGGAATTATGCTTACCTCATAATCAGTTCACAAAGAATATTTTTTTATGAAACATTTTCTTTTGATCATTTTCTTTGGTCGATTGCTAATTTAAATTTTATATTTGAAATTTTCACCATTCATAATGTAATTCTAAGACTTATCAAAGTACCTAATTTAGATATATATTTTGTAATCAGTGTAACACAGCTTTAAATTTTGATTCTTTTTTAAATTTATCCATTTTTGACGACAGATGGCGTTATCAAGGCAAGTTACCGTTACTTCTGAGAGCTGCCATCTGTCAAATGGCCCCACAAAGAATTTGACAATGATTCATAAGTTGTTTTTGATTTGGAAACTTTGATGCCAAATCAGAAATTTGATTGTTGCGGCGTCACGTTGTCACCTTCGAGGGGATCTGGATTCATCACTTTACACCAAAAACAGAGTAACAATAAAATTAATAGGCTGCTCCCATTGAATCAGCTCTAAAGAAGGTGAAAACGGTTATTTTGACGAGAAAAGTTATGGCGACGTTTTGAAATACGATGGTTGTCAAACTCAAGGGCTTCTCAGGCATGGAAAAACGATCAATGAACAATGCAGTAGTGAGTTACCCCATTCCCAAACTCCATAGTTAACTAGGCTACTTTTATTTGTTTTCGTGCCTCTTACTTCCCACTGGCACCTAGTGGACATGATCGGGAACTTGCGGCTAGTGTTGCTTCCTTCCAGGAGAGTTTTCGAGTCCTAATACCACTAAAGACGTTACGGAGGTGATACAAGTTAAATATGTCGTTGCTCCAAGTCCTCGCGTTAACGTGGTAGGGAAGTTTGGAGAAGGAGATGTCAGCTCAGGTGTCGCCCTCGTCACTTGCCCAAGCTAAAAATGACGAAGTCCAAAAATACAGGAAATAAATCAAATGACTAATGTTTCATCTCAACCAAAAACTCTGAAAACCACATTTCTGAAAAACAATCCGTAACCTCTGAATCTTCAATTACTGTTGCGTTTGTACCTGTTCTCGTGGAAATCAGTGACAACAAATATTCCACAATGCTGCGTTATCTTATACAATATTCCGTACTGTGATTCTAATAAATTTATTAAAATCATTATTCAAGAAAAAAGGAAGCACCGATGGAATCTTAAAATGAATAATGCGCTGAATTATATTAAAATTTCAATTCCCTGCTGGAAATCCTTATCATATAGGAAAATAAGATTTTGTGCGATCACTTTTAAGCAATGATAATACGAGAAGAGTTGTCCGTAGATAACTTCTTAGGGGAATACCCCTTCCATATTTAATTATTGTACTTGCCCACTGATTATGCCATACATCCTGATTGATTATTCTGTTTTTAACTGTGATCGATTTAAACATTTTGAATCATGCACTTTAAAATTGATTTATTTGGTAGGAGAGATTTCTTAAGAGTAATTTCTTTCATTTCATTATGTGTTTCATTGATTTGGCAGCGACTCTGTTCTACAGCAGTGCCAGAAGTTAAAACGCCTTACTAACTAGCCAGATGAGACATATTTTCCGCCTAATTGGTAGGAGCGCAACAGAAAGAGACCGGTTAACATTCTTCGGACCCATTGAACCAGGGTTCGAAACACCGATGCTGGCATTCAAGGCCAAAACAAATCTCTCCTTGGGCAGGAGGTAGAAAAAAAAAATCCCTCGATGCTTCGGAAGACACGTCCTACTCCGAAGTGGTAACTCAGGACTTGAGCACTAGATGGCAGCACAGCCTATATCTACTGATTGCGTATGCGTCCGACGCAAAACACTTACTTCTGTATGTCTAACTAAGACAAACGCACATAAATCACGACTAGTGACATTCCGGCTCTGGCGTACATGTCGACGAGACCCTCCACACAACACGAGGCAGCCGATGACTCAAATGGAAACTGTCCCAAGGAAAAACTCAATTCAGCAGGGAGGGGATGTATATCAATTGCAGTTTTGGATGAAAAAAAAGCAACCTTTTCAACAACTGACTACTCTCTCTCCCTTCATGGGGTAGAGAAACACCCTGATGTTTCGGAAAAAGCGTACTACGCTGACATTTTATTTTCATATATTTAATACAGAAATGCCAGAATTATTATAACTTTCTCTCTCTCTGAGTGTGATAAAGAGAGTTTCGATATAAATTAATATGAATTTATTCTATATTAGCCTAATCTTTCGATTTTATCTGTTTATCAAGATTAATTTTTTTTGATAATTTATTATAGCAATTACAGCCGGATCGGAAGTCGGAGTTACTATATCACAATCTGCAGCATTAATATAAATCAAACGATAGCGAAGCTAACGTCGATATGAATTTTCCGCCTCATATTTACACTCTTCCGACATTATTTTTAATTATTACGGAAAAATCACTTATACAAGATAAACAATTACAATTCTTTAAATTTGACCAGCAAAAATGGTTGATCGTATAGTTAATCCCACTGACAGCAGTATTTTTAAAATAATCGCTTTCAAAAATATCCAAACTGTAACGTTTTACTTTCCGAGAAATGATGATCCATATTTAATACAAACATTGAAATCCAAATGAATGAATAAAAAGCATTAAAATGGACGACTATCTCTTAGAGTTTGAAAAACGACCTTTAGTACATCGCCACTCAGTAGGATTTTTTTCTTTTCTGATTAGTGTTGAGTCAACTTCAGCACTTTACAATCAGGGGACTTGTGGCCCTTCACAGCCTCCCGCCCTTTTGCCTCAGACGTTCAGAGTACGGACTTTCCCTCGCTCGTTCTGTTTTCTTTGTCTTTCATGATCGTTATTCTGCCATCTCTTTACTTGATCTTATCCGGTTTTAAGATCATCGCCTCGTTTTAAAATTATTTGTCCTAAAAATTACGAAGTCTTTTCAGAGTTTTCCTGCTCTCTCGAATTTCTGTTATATTCTTTTCAGCTTTTGCTTCGTTGCCGCGCTTCTTGCAAGGTTAGCGTTGAGACTGTTCCTTTGCCTTCCTATTTTTAACTCGAGTCCCCGCTAATTTATTTTTGAATGATTTTAAAAGTTTCTCCGTCTGCATACCCTTTGTTCGTTTAGTTCTTTTAATTCTGGTTTCGTAAAAAATTCATAATCTGCTACTGTGCTTCGTTTCTGTTCGTTTTTTAAGGTACCAATCACCATTTGACTAATTCCTTTCTCATGTTCCTAAAAAATTTTAATTCGAAGTATAAGCCTTTTACTGCAAATAGGAATTCCATGTCATATGGAAAGCAAAAAAAGCTATTAATATCTTTCTTTAACAGAATGTCATGAAGACATCTAAAAAAAGATTAATATGAATCTCTTAAGAAAAGGGAGCTGTAGTAAAAATATGATTTAAACTTACTCGTTGTTAAAGGAGCTCTACTGTATTTATCATTAATAATTATTCGTACACACACACCATATATATATATATATATATATATATATATATATTACCATGGAAATCTAATGTTTGAAGGATTTACTTTAAATAAAAAGTCATTTTTAAAGAAATGGGGATGCAAATTATTTTAAAGATATAACGATATATGTTGAATTTTAGAATCTTATTAATTTATAATAAAGAAAAACTTATCTTCAGTATTTATTCGCTAATTTTTGGGCATAAATTAATTACCTAAAAATATCACTTATTTAAAGGTTATGTTTAAAGAATAAAATAATTCTAAACTTACATTACTCACTAGCTAATCCTTTGAAATGAACATTTTACAATATCATTAACTTGTACTAAATATGTTCTATTTATAATCTTTTTTTATCAAAATGGTATCAATATTTTTTTCGCACATGAAGAAAATTTGTACAACATTGAAAATATTCTAAATTTTTTTCCATTTTGTAGCAAACGCAAAACAGAATTCCTTGAAAAGGTTTTTTAAAGATAATTTTTCATTCTTGTCATTGCTAAAAATACTTCTATCGGAGTTAATCAGGGTTCTTATCAATTGCGCATGATCTCCCTTTAACGAGGCGTAAATGTATTCTTTAAAATGGAATGTTAAAAATAAAAATTAAAATGGATTTTATTTTATTTTAGGTATCTTTCCAACAGAACTATATAATATTACGTGTTATCTTTTACGTATTTATTCATTGCGACTAAAAATTACGTCTTTTAAATTCCAAATAACACAACAGAATGAAGGTAAACAGCAGTAAGACAATGAAAAACAAGAAAATATTTTTTGTTTCAAAATTAAATAAAAGCTTCTGCTTATCCAACCAAGGAATAACAAGAAAAGAGTAAATACTGTACATTATTTTCCTATAAATTTGTGAATTATTTCCCTGTTTGATTTTGTTATAAATCTAATTTTGAATTCATTTGTGTAATTAAGCACTCATGGTGTTTACTTTCCCTAACACCATTGATTTCATACGCCGATGCTACACCTCAATACACTTATAATGCCTTAAGACATTCAAATTCTGTTTAGATTGCAATATAGTGGCATTCTGCTCGGCTTTGCAATTTGATTTCCGTCAAGATTTTGATAAATAAAAGTTAACATCTTAAATATTAAAAAACTATTAATCAAATATTTTCAATATTCTCTTAATGCAGTACAATTTCTCGAGGTGTTATAATGATATTCAATTTAGAAGATAAACACAAAATATTTTATCGGAAATGTTGTGTTTTATTGACAGTTCCTTTTTAGATAGATAGATAGATAGATAGATAGATAGATAGATAGATAGATAGAACTCTCGTAAATTAACTTAAGCATGAAAAAATTCTTAAATTATAATAAATTCATTGAAAGTAAACATATCGAATGAAAAGATTTGAACTATAGAAACTGCATACAAGATTTTGTAAATGGCACCGATTACCTTATATTAGTTTTACTTTTTCATTATGTACATTAGTGAAGTTTCTTGAAAAATAACTGTAAATGAAATGTTATAAACACAATTTCCTTATTTGTGATCAATGAGGGAAAAGTGAGAGATTAAAGTAATAATTTGTGCAGAGGTACATATATTATTACTACAATTCATTGCTTAGCGCATTATCTGCGTCCAAAAGAAAAAAGAAACACATATATTTTCTTACTAGCGAATAACATTCATTTTCTAAATCACTTTTAGACGATTGGGCAAGATTCCTGTGACGTCACGGTCACATGACATTTGCAATCACGTGTTTCCAGTCAATTTATGCGCCTCAAGCTACAAGATTTTACCTTTTGCAGAAACTTTCTATAAAAAAATATATATTTGTTAACAATATTATCACTCATTATGGAAAAAGTGATTGAAATTTATCTACATTACATATAAAAACAAAGGAAAATAATTTTTTTACGTTTTCAAAAACTTTCGAAGGAATCTGAATGATGGTACATCGTTATGTCGTTATTTAATTTTCAATTATTTTCTGGATTTACAAGTGCAGCGACAAGTAGCAGACTAATGACAGCTTTTGGCTTCAACAAAACCAAGTGATTGCATCAGTCACGAGACCGTTAAGAATTAAGCCCATTTGGAAATAAGATCTGATCTTTATGTACAATAAGAAACATATTTTCTTTCCCAGGCACAAATATTATTTATCTTTTCATCATCCCATCCAATTAGATGGAGAAGTTCTTCTAGTTTAAATTATATCTACAATAACCAATTTAAGCGTGTGTTTAGAAAGGGTACTGACGTAATATGCTTGGATGCTCTTCAAATTGTATGAAAATATTTACAGAAGAACGTACGAAATTTTCTTGAATATTATTTTTCAGTGCTGAAGTGGGGAAGTCTTTAATAATACTTTTAATTACGATGTAGTGTCTAAAACTTTTAATAGTCTTCTAATAAGTATCTCATTAAATTTACATTTTGAAAGTTAGTTCACTTTCAAGAAAGCTAATTGATTCGGTTACTTTCAGCACTTTCTAACATAATGAAGTTAATTTTAAATCCTCAGTGAGAGGGTTGCTCATAATAAAGGAGTGAATCAAATTACTCGATAATTGTATTTCATTAAAACTCTAAATGCTTCGATTCTGTTCAAACTGTTTTGATAACAGAAGGATTTAAAATTTTCATTGTATTCTAGTTAACGTTAGATATTTCTAAAATAAATAAATATACTTTTTTTACTTAATTTTGCTGTTAGACAAAATGTGTTAAAATAGCCGATTTATTTCGATTACCTTGCGCTAAATTTGCACAACAAGCTATTGGTAACCGAACATGTAATTTCCAGCATCTGTCAAATGATACAAACTATACTGTTCTTTTCCTTCATTTTGTAATATGACGTCCCATGCAAAAATATTAATGTTCCGAAGAAAATAACGAGATTAGTTATCAAGAAATTTTGGCGGACGTTTCGGATGCTTGTCAGCTTTTCTTAAACCGCTTGCCACCTTCTCACCGTGCCATAAGGCGGCATGATCGAATTGTCCTTTCTCACCTTGTAGTACCTTGTACTAGGCAGTACATTAGAAGAAATAATTTATTCATACAAATTGCAAAGATTTTGCATGTGCCCCTTTGGTATTACTATTTGTACCAGTTCATCCATTAGAAGAACACAGAACAAGAGGAAAAGAAGCTCTTGCCTTACCAATCCGAATGCTGTCCTGGTGATTCGTCTGCTGTCCTCCTCCCCTCCTGGACCTGTCTCGATACCCTTCTTTTCTTTGACAGCCCAAATCTGCTCAGTTCATCTTGGACCAATAGAAGACATCTCGCACCAGAAGATTCCTAGTTCTCAATACGCAACTAATTGTAGTCATCTGTGGCAGTTTCTTTGCATACTTGCATTTATCTCTTTGAGGATTCTCGACAATTGTTTATAACTACGTTCTTTCTGGTATAACTATATGATACAAGTTGTATCCTTTTCAGTTATCATCGGCTATTAATTTTGTAAATATTTCAACTAGCTTCATTATTGTTCTATTTGAACGGGTGATATTCTCAAGCACAATGCTATTTTAAATAACAAATAAATATTGATATTTTAAATATTCAGTTGTTTGAATCATTTTCAACCTATTGATCTGAATTAACTGAAGTGTAGCGTACACTTACGAATTTAATTTCCTCTTCAGAAGCTCACTTAATATTCTGCTAAAGAAATCTCAAATGCAGCAGTTCTGAAAATAACGGTTACAAAACACAATAATAATAACTAATGAATAATAATCTACAGACAAACAATGTACGTGTCAAGATCAAATGGCACACGATCGAGTCACATGACATCTCATCTTTCTATTCTTGCCTTTGAGTCGATTGTTGATCCCTTAGTTAGAACGTGGCTTTCATTTGAAACAAACCTTGGGTCTGCAAAAAAAAAAAAAATTGCTAGTGTTTTAGAGCCCCCATCCCCAACAAAAAAACCCTTTCATTATAACAAGAAGTATACGAAGATGATTTTTTTTTTATCTCTCACTAAGATTTTTAAGTGATTTAAGCTGATAAAAGAAGGATGAAAAGAGTTTGAAGATTATTCATGTTCGGGACAACTTACCATGTCAACGACGCACAAACTCAGTGAAAAAATCAGTGTTTTAATCCGAAAGGCCCATCGGTTGAGTATTCACACAATGTTTGAAACCTTTAAAATTGGTAAAGAATATTTTCAGTGAATTATGAAAAAAAGAGTCTTGGAATCTTCATCAGGATAACATTCCGTCCCGGATGTTTTTAGACAAGCATTAAGATCTCTGTGTTGGAACATCCACTCTATTCACCCAATCATAACCCATGTGATTTTTTTCTACACTCTATAAAAAAAAAATAAAAAAAAAAAGAAAAATAAAAAAAAAAAAGAACGACGCACCAAGAAGGAGTTGTCCGATTGTAATGAAGTTTCGTATGCAAAAGTATTTGGATCTAACATGCAAACGGTTAAAATTTGGTATCCAATGAATGAACAGCGGGAGCTACAGCACATCGGAAATACTCACTCAGCAGCTGTATATAAGAAGTGATTCTCAATCTGATGGTCAAATTTTCTGTTGCATTGCGAATTAGGATATCTTTCACCGACTGAAAAAATGCCTCATCGCAGGATTCGAGCTAATTGCGAGCAACTGTTAAAGTTTGAAAGAGGTCGTATCATTCGATCGAAAGAGGCAGGTTAGGCAAATCGGAGAATCACTCATCATGTGGGTCGAAGCCATACGCTGATTAGATGTTGGCAAGAATGGCAGATTGTCAGATCAGTTGTCACAGCGCCTGATTCATCCTTATTGACCATCAGATGTGCGAACCGCACACGACACGAGTGTCCATCATGACAATTCACAGACGACTTCTAGAGAGAAATCTACGCTCTTGATTCAAAAATTAGTAAAACATTTTTTCTCCTTTTTAATTTATATTATTACTTATGAACGAAATCCATAGGCACGTCTTACTGTAAAAGGCAAATATAATTTTCAATGTGAAAATTAGTGTTCGATGTACAGAAATTTTGCCCGGTACACAGTGATTATTTTTATTGCTACAATTCAAGGTTCCTGAAAAAAAATCAAAACATGGATATTTTCAAAAGAGAAGGTTTAAATACGCTCAACTGTAATTTCTTAGTAAAAATTAAAAACTTAATATCAACTTTAAAAACTATAAAAAATGAAAATAAATAAAATCAACAAACAAATACCAAAGATTATAATATTATACTACAGTGCATTACAGTTGAATTTTGTTATAACTCACGTCTCTTAAGCTGTCGAGTCTGATTAACTCATAATTTTACTATTGGTTCCCGTTTTATGAGAGATTAATCTTCCTTCAAATGACATCAGGATTTTCTGTTACGACAAAAATTAATAACTTTCTTCCTATTTTATATATCGAGGGATAAACATGCCATGGAGTTCTAATTTGCAATAGCGAACTTATACTCCGAACGAGAGAAATCAAAAAATATGAGAAAGAACTAAATCAAATGTTGATTTCTTTCCTAAAAACGAGAAAAGAAAGAAGGCAGAGGAAGAGTAAAAAACTTTTTTGAAACCAGAACAAAAAGAAACATACCTATAAAGCAGATACAGTTGGGCAAATTTTAAAAAGTATCTCCCATTAGAGTGGTGTGGAAGTTAGGAGAGGGATTGCCATCTCAAGTGTCATCCTCGTCACTTGACAGGGGTTCAAAATTACGAGGTCCTTTGCCAATATCCCTCGTGTTGCTTCTAGTGCGACGTTAAAAAAAACAAAACAATTTTAAAAAATATCCTAAAATAGACAAGCAGAGATCATAGTCGAAAAAGGGAGATGAAGGATTGTAACTCGTCGTTAACCTTGGATGAAACGTGGTAACAAAGCAAAAGATTAAAAGAGGATAAAAATTGGAAAGATCTTTAAAGAAAAGCTAAAAGAGCAGGAAAAACATTTTACAAAGAGTTTTAAAACGAACTCAGATTAACTTTACATTCAACAATTTTTTATTGATCAAATTTTAAGAGTTACAAAAAAAAAAAAAAAAAATTCTTGCGTAAACGATTTCCGTAATAATCAAAATATAATGTAGAAATTGCGTAAACGTAACTCAGAAAATTTATACCAATGTTGAATATCATATAATCGCTATATTTAAATTAATACTGTAGCTCGCAGTTTAATATCTATGGACCCCCTGCACCCCAAGATAAACGCAGTACGATTGTATTTATTTTCCTGTTTTGTTCATCAGTTCTGTAATTTTATGGTACTTATATCATATTGTAATTATTTATTTTGGAAAACTGTGACTCTAAAACCTAGGGTTGCGCAGTGTGAATGTATATAAATGGTGCAGCAGAGTAAGATTAATTTCGTACATTTGAAGCTTGAATATTTTGATTAAAAATAATGCTGCTATATTAAATTAATCCGTTAAAATTAAATAAAACAGAAGTAATCATTTGTCACAAAATACTTCAATTTCATAACTCGATGAATAAGGTTTAAAAGAACTTTTTATTGCTCTGCGTCTCTTACAAAAATGTTTCTAAAATTATCCACGCGTGACTACACTAGTCCGTTTTTGAATAAAAGTTTTTATTTTAAATACAAAAAACGCTTTCCTAAAAAAGACGGGATTATAGTAACGTTAAAAATAAAAAATAAAACTGATTTTTACGCAATCGAATTTGAAACGAGAGCCTTTATTTTTTTTTTCTTTTTGCCCACAATTTGACAGGAAAAAAGGAAAAATAATAGAGAAAAGTTAAGCTCATCGGGCAGTTTAGCTGAGAGCATTCTGCTGTAAACGTGCACATTCAAAGAATCCATTCTTTGTCTGGAATGAAAATTGAATAAAATTCAAACTAAATTAGGTAAATTAAAGTATTTTTTTAGCCGAAAAAACAAAATGGGGCCAAAAAAATGAACTCCATTCAAATTCTGATGGAAGCCACAGAGATTTAAGATCGTTAACTGAGTATCTAAAAAGTGCAAAACAGGAGAAAAAATAGCTAACCGATACAAAGCTCATCATTTTTAATGAAATCTGCTGGTAATTAGTCTCCTCGTTAGGAGATTTAAATTATTTTTACTATTAGTAGGCTGTTCTGTTATAAGCTGCTTTCACTATTTTTTGTCTCATCTAAAAAAATTCTTCATTAGTCCAATTGCTTTTTGGGGAATTTTTTGCTATTTTAATCGCCAAAACTAAAGTGATGTTCAAATTAAGGTTCATAGTTTTTATTCGAAATTACACAAGTGGTGTGTAAAGTCACGTAAGCAATTAACGCGTCGAATTCTAAATTAATTATTGTTCATCAAGTGAAATTTTTAGAATAACTTTGCCAGTGTTTAAAGCACGCATGTCCCATTAAGGTAACCTCAATAATTCCTACAGCTAAAAATGTCCCGAGAACTTTGATTTTTTAAAAGGGCTTAATTTAAAAGAATGATCTTTGTTCCATTAAAAGGTGGCAGGTAAAATATAGAAAAATTCAGATGATCATTACTATGTTAAGGGGTTTGGGATCATTTGTAAATATTTTTTTACAGTGAGTTGTTTGAAAGAATACTTACTCATACTTCAATTCCCTTATTCGTAAAATCATACTTCGATTTTAATCTAAAAAATTAAGTAAAAATGTTATTTCTTTTTTACGAATTTTCATCCAGTTTCGGTTGTCATAACATAAATTACGCAACATTTAAGCCATTGAATTAAAAGTCTAGTTGATTCCATAGCCGAGATCTTACGATATACTAGTTATTTATAATTTTCTCTGATATGTTCTTTTCAAAATTTAATTATTTTGATGATTTCTTTTTACTTTATTATATCCTGTTTCCTATAGAGAAATTTTTCTTACATCATCCTCTCAAATGAATTATTCTAATTTATATCTATAAAAGCATCAGAGATTATTCAATTAATTAATACAGACATAACAATTGAAAGCGTCAAAAATAAACAGCAAATGTTAAATAATGTTTAATATCTTATTATTTTACTTAACAAAGTGTTTCAAAGATTTAGAAAAATCTTAAATCAATTTATTCAAAATACTTAACGATTTAAATTTATTTACTATTTTGTACTCTTACATTTTAGTAAGTGTCGTTGAAAACTTGAAAGTGATACTTATACAAATCTCTTAAAACGTCTGGTAATAGAAAGTATACAGATAAAAACTAAATAACTATATTTCATACTACTCACAAAGAAGAATAGTTGCATCTTTCGAGACACGAATAACAAAAACTTGATTTCCACACAAACACACATACTATCTCCAACCATCATCTAGATTAATTATTTCATCCAAAGAAACATTTTGTATTACTTTCACATCAATAGAAACTTTAAAGCTCTAAAATATCTCAAAATGAAGGTATATTCGTTTAATATATATATATATATATATATATATATATATATATATATATACATGTATATCAATAAAATCTTACTCAAAGCTTTATAACTACTCAAATATTCGCAAATTTATAATACGAGGTTATCTTCCTGGTTTGAATTCTATATTACATAATTATTGTTTCATTTGCCTTTGATTAACTTTTGAATTTAAAAGTTATTGTTACTGTATGTGTTGCTACCTTCCATTCAATTTGCTGTGCATCTATTTTTTATTAGTGATGAATTAATAATTATTGTCACATAAGGTAATTATTAGATTTTCTTCATAATGGATGAAAATTGAAGACAACCTTTACAAAAGTTTTATTTAGTAAATTAATTAATTAATATATCTATATATATATTTCATTGCACATCATTCTTTATGTACATTTATCAATAAATTAAACAATATTCGATAATTTAAATACACTTTAATAAAACAAATATAATATTTTTACGAAACTGCAGTGAGGATTCACATTATTCTAAAAACGAATGGAAACATTTACTGAGGTTGAGTCAGTTAACAGGAAATATTTAAGAAGCAACCCTCAGAAATGGCGACAAACTTGGCGATTAGAGTGATAAAATAAAAGTTCTCAGAAATGCTGGAATTTTCTCGAATTCTCATGTAGGAGAGGATTTATTGAATCTTCTTGAATTTTCCGTGTAACGTCATACTTGACCAGAAGAGTTATAAATACATGGAAATGCGAGAAATCGGGTGCTGATTTGTCGGAAATTGCCTTTAAAGTGCAAAGTATTACTTTGATGTTTTATCCGTGGAGTGAGCTAGTAAGTTGCACATAATAGAAAGTGCTTTATATATATATTACTGTTTTTTAAGTGTTGCTTTGTAGTTGTGCTGTTGATCTGTATAAGCTTTGCTACATGTACTTCGCCATATCCAGAATGTTTGTGGATAAAAAGCATTCTCCATTAGCATTCTTATTGGACTTTGACTGTTTCCACCGTACATACACAAGATAATTTTTGTAGCTATATATATAATAATAATAATAATAATAATAATAACTTGCCCCTCTATTCATTGAATGTAGAAATTCTAATATTACCGGGGAAGACGCTCGCTATGATCTGTAACTCGAGAACGCTCGCAAAATGTCCCGATTTCCTAAGCACAATAAATATCATAGTTACGAAATGTAATATCACTATTTTAAATAAACATGCAATTGAGAAAATTATAATTTTTGTTATGTAGAGGGATAAGTTGAACGATAATTGGTTGATAAACTAAACATTAATCCGGTTTTCTACAACAGTCCTTGAAAAGAAAGGAAATTTTCTTTCAAAAAAGGTTTTGCATTTCTTTCTCTTTTGAAGTTTCCGGAGAGTTTTTCTACATAAGAACTGGAGCTTTTCAAAACTATTTCAAATATTGAATCATCAAATATTAGATTCCATGCATCGATGGGTAAGGTCACATATTTGGACAAGTTTATAATGCCAAATATTTTTTATAACATTTTGGGATGTTTTGGCTTTCTGAACTCGAAATGGTTTTTTCTGCCACTTGTTTACTTTGTCTTACCTCTTAAAAAAGATAGTTTGGTCACAAGCATTATCTTCTGACGTGTCGCATACTCCTGTGATTCAGACTGATGGGTCGCATACTCCTGTGATTCAGAAATATTTCATTGTCTGAATGTCTTTTCTTTTCCTCAAAGATCTCTTATTTCGACGAAACATTCTGTGACAACTTTTGGAGTTTTCTCATTTCTTCATCATACAACAAAGTGGGGAAAAAATCTGCCTAGAACGATTTAAAAACACCATGGTATCATATCGGTAAATACATGCATGTGAGCGTTCACGGGGTATCAACACATCTCAAAGATATCCTTAGAAAACAGAATATTTTTAAGAATGCGCCCATATCATGATTTACGTGTAGAGTTTAACCTTGGAGGCAGCTACTGACTGGTCTAAACACTTCCACTTACAAAATTCTAGCTGCCCCCCTCCCCTTCGCACACAGTACACTGCGGGTAGTTCGGCTTATAGTTAGGGGTCGGAAGCGAATTTTTCCGAAGTGCCGAAACATTCCGCTCGCGTCTTCCTGTGATATTACTACAAAAATGGAACTAAAAATCAAATATAAGTGACTGCTTTAAACATGGCATTCTCTTAACAATTACTAAAAGTTCTCGAAAAATTTGTTTTCTGAAATAAGAGAAATACATAAAATTTGAACATCTTGGAAAAATAACATTTTAAATATTTGCTTCGCCAGAATAAAGCATTTTTTGAATCAAATAAACTAACGAATTTAGTAAATATTCTGAATTTTGTTTCAATAAGGTAATGTTAGTTTCTCATGTAGTTAGGTTCTCCTGTCCTCTCTTCCTTTTTCCGGGTATCCTAGAATACAATTAACCTAAGTAGCAATAAGAATATAAACAATTTAAAAATATGCCTTTACACGTTCAGTTAAAGTAAATTAATTACATGTCTCATAAAAACGCTCTCGATTTTAGTTCAATATAATGGCAGTATATAATGGCATAATAAATATACAAGTTACATCTAAAACAAAAATTAAGGTAAAATTTATTAATTAAAACTAGTAAAAGTTGCAATTATTGCAAAATTAATAAACATTTATTATAAACTCAAAATCAAACAAATATAAAGAAGTAAACTAGCATTAATTAAATAAAAAATAATTAAAACAAACTTAAAACAATAAATAAACGAATATTAAACATAGTTAAAATATAATTAATAGTTACGAAAAGAAACCATATTTAAAAAGTTTTAGGGGATAGGAGTAAAATTATAATACGGAAAGGCAAAAAAATCAAGTTTATTTTTGTATGACTAATGACATGTACACAAATGAAAAATGTAAAACATTACAAAACTTATAAATAGTTGAATAAAATACTAATTTACCAAAAGGAATACTATACCTATAAATGGTGGAAAATATAAGTATGATACTGTGCCTATAAATGAAAGAGTACTACACCTGTAAATTATATGTATATTCTGTGGTAAAAAATAAAATAATCACTACTTGTTAAATCAAAAAGACCTAAAAGCTATTAAATAAAATTAACAGAATTAAAAATATATTAGAATTGTTAAAGTGAAAATAAAATCAGAATAATATGAAGAAAAGTTATTAGTTTTACTGAAAAGTTATTGTATAAAATTATTCTTAAGTGCTGAAATATAAAATTGAAGGCTAGAAAATAAATTTCAAAAATACAATACAAATTGACAATTGGAAGAAAGGAAATGAAGTTATATTAAACTATGTAGAAAAAGGGAAAAAATTTAAATAAGCAATTTAATACTTTCACATACTTCTGCCAGTGATGCAACGTTATAGAAATAAAAGGATCTAACTATCATACATAGCAATTGCTTTATAATAGAAAGATAAAAACAAAAAAAATCCATTAAATTGTGAATAAAGACGAATATCAGGAAAATAAATACCAGATAGGTATGAAACAATCAAGTAAAATAATATTAAGAAGAATTATTACACATTTATATCTCAGGTTGATGGATAGATTGATTATTATTATCGTAATAAGAAGCAATAAAGAGTTATTATGGCAAGTGACGACACCTGAGTTGTTATTTCACTATCAGAACTTTCTCACTACACCAAAGCAAGGATTTTTAACCTTAGACATATTTAGCATGCCCCATCCCAGCTTTGCATTGAGTCTGTGTAAAATTCCCATAACGTGGCTCTTATGAAAGGAAAGAGACACTTAAAGGAAAGCTGAAACAATGATATCTTCCTCCTCTCTTGACTACAGATTTAGTAACCATTTTGATGACTTTGGCGATAAACGGGGCTACTGGGGACAAAATAATTCTCTAAGATTCTAGAATTTTGACGATACCTCAAGTAGTGGGAAAGTTATGGATTTTTCCTATGTCATCTCACCTGGCCTGCACAACAATAAACAAGGAAAAATGCGATGTCTGAGCTAATCTATTTGAATAGCCTGAGTGAATATGCCGGGGTAAAAAAAATCATATTATTAAAAGCAAAAAAGTAAATTAAATAAACTTTATTTACAACTTATTTAAATGAAAGATCACACACACAACAACAACTCTAGTGAATCGTAAATAGCCATTATAAAAATAAATGCATAATTTATTTGGATGTGAGTTCTGATAATTATTATTTGCTCAGAGATGATCTTCTCGAAAGAAAAAAAAACAACAGGTAAAAACTTGTTTCATTCAAATTTTGGTTTTTGATGGATTCTTGGAAACTTCATTATAAAGGTTTTTGCCTGACTTATTTATAACAAATATGTATTACTTTTAATGCGATGAAAAGTTTCTGGAATAAAGAATATTTAATGATAGTGTCTATTCTGAGAGCCTTTTAAACAAAAAAAAAAGATTAGACGAAAAATGAGTTCTAGCGTAGTATTATACACTAATGACGCTGTAAATAATGATGCTGCGACGAAAACTTTGTTTGTAACAGTCATCGGAGTAAACTAACATATTTTTATTTGTATCATTATTTGGAGCATACAAATAAAACGTATTTCTAAGTTGTAGATATAAGTATCCATTTAATGTTTAAAATATTTAAATTGTTTTAAGGCACCAAATAAGTAAACTCAAATAATAAGTAAGTACGAGGAGTACCGTAAAGTTTCTATTACTTCTAAGAACCGAGATATTTAGATAAAATTTATTCTGTATCTTAATTGATCCTTATTTGCATAATGGTGTGAGTTACTGCTATTAAAGTTGATTTTTTTTTTTTTTGCTTTTGAGTAAGCTGCAGATTGAAGTAACCTGCAATACGTAACACATTTAAATTCGATCAGATTTAAGTTCTATAATGACGATACTCAAAAGGTCAAGAAATGTGAAAGCAATGTATAACTCTATAGGATGACTATGTAGGGAAATTTTAAGAATAATAAATACAATTTAAGTTCCTGTTTCCATTATTTTTACTAATATTTAAGACTACGATATTCCGATATAGCAATTAATATTTTACGATATTGTAGATAACATTATGCTATGTCTTCCTGAAACCAAACAAATCAACAATAATAGCTATAATTTACAACACTATATACGTAAGGATCAATTAATATACGGAATAAATTTTATCTACATATCTTTATTATTTCTCATAAATAGTTAAGACATTACGCTTCTCCCTTGTACATAATTGCAATAGATATTTCTGCATAAAAAGAGAAGTTTCTGAAATATTTGTGTTCCAGAGAAAAAGTAAAAATCTCATAATTTTACCTTACATTCAACAAAAAATGTGTCGGTGCATAATCGTAAGCATTTCTCAATATAAGTCTTTAAGAATTTCAAAAATCTTCTGAATTTGTTTCACTTTAACTGACAAACCTGTGCACATCTTTTCAATCCTTACATGTGAATCAACTTAAAATTATAATTAATAGGTTCGAATGAAATATTTTATAATTAGTGCGAGTATTATACAGCTGAATTACATGAAATGAACTATAAACGAAAACTTTCAGTAGTTTTGTTTAATCTTGCCGGAGCTTTTCATCAGACTTCATTCAAATGCAATTTAAATATCAAGTAACACAAGCAAACAAAAAACTATCTAAAACGCTATTTTTAATGTTTGAAATAAAATCTCGGAGAGCCCCTTTCCTCTCATACCCATTCTATTGGTGGCTCTGAAAATTATTTCATGATTCATATCACGGAAAGGAAAAACAAGTGGTAAAGTCCCCACAAAAGCATTAATTGAAAAGCGGTCCATTTTAGATACTGACGAGAGCTACTTCCCAATAAACGGTCCAAACCAGAAACTTTCATTATCGAAACGACCTCTTTGGTGTCGGATGCAATGGCCCTGCACATTTATAAAGAAAAGATTTAGTCGCGTTTCATTTTCGAACGATACGACAAAGAATCTTTCTCTTCTAAGCTTTCATCAAAGGCAAAAGCTTTGCCACTCTTCATTAGTTTTTTTCTCCTCGGTTTCTTTCACATTTCTTGAAAAAAGCTCTGGAAAGAAAGATCTGAAAACCTGTTGGTATTTCAAACACATATGTTGACATTCAAGGCAGGGCCTTGGTGTATATTACTAGAGGGTATCTTAAAGCTCTAATTATTACTAAGAATATACGAGGTATCTGAATGAATTTATTTCTTTATATTATGTGATTCTTACGTGCATAATGTTGTAAATAACAGCTTTTAATGTTTATTTGCTTGGTTTCAAGCAGCCATAAAGTAGTAATCTGCAGCATCGTGAATTTTTAATTGTTATACCGGGGGTATGGTATAATTTTGATTACTACTAACAGTAATTTAGATGGAAACTTAATTTATTATTCTTAAGAATTCCCCCAACATAGTCACCGTCCAGATTTATACATTTCTCTAAGCGTTTCTTGACATTTCGAAAGTAGTCATTCCATTGTAGAAGCTGATTGAACTTCACTTCTTCATACCACTAGTTACGTCAAACTACTACTTCCTGACATCAAACAAATCGTTATTAATAGATATAAATTACAACTTTATGTACATAAGGAATAATTAATTTGCAGAATAAATTTTATCCAGATATCTCGGAAATTTTTTAATAATAACTGAAGCTATACGATACTTCCTCGTAAATTTTATAAACATTTAATGAATATTTGTGAGGAAGTTTAATTCTCATAGCTCAAATTAAAGGACTCCGACCCTTGATATAGTTTGCTTTCAACCAGCTTTTTGAGAGATTCAATTTTAACAGGAAATATGATCTTATATCTTATTGGTCATTTAAATTCCTTTTTAACTACCAAATTAGTGAACACTCTTATTGTAAATGTTATATTTTTTAAATCATTGGTGTCTTTTCTCAGCCTTAAATAAAAGTTTTTTTTGTAAAGTATTCAATTATATCTACATAAATAACAGTCACAATAAATAGGTGAATTCTGTCCTCCAATAAATTCTTTTTTACTTATAAAATTGAGACTAGTTACTACTATTTTTCTTCTTTAAAGAACTAATACATCTGCTTGAATAACTCGTCGATTGGCAACGGTTGGAAGCCAAGTAAAATAAAATAAACGACATTTTCTGTATTAAACATATTTTTTCATACATAAAAATCTTAAATTTGCTTCAAACAGTTTACATTGTATTCTTGAACGCACTCTTTCTTATTAATAAATAACTGCTCCCAAAATATATCGAAATCTCAACACTTTATAGTAAATCACTTATAGTAATTGCTTACTATGAAGTTGTATTAAAACTGATTACAGTTGTATTAAAACTGATCTACAATTATATGTATATGTTGTATTAAAACTGATCTACAATTATATGTATATATATAATACAGCTCATTGATTCATAGAAATAATTGTATTATGTAAATTCATAAAATTCAATTGAGTTTACTAAATATGGGCTATTAAATTCTGTAATATTAATGGCTACGATATTATATTAGTTATTATTAAATTATTATTATTTAATTACATTCTTATATAAGGGGTCATTTTCTCCTAGTAAAAATTTCTTTACTCCCTTTGCAGTCTACCTTTTTAATAAACAACGGATCTGTACTGATTTGCAGCTGTTTCATCGAAACAGTCATTTTTATATTTTGATAGACACTTCTAAAATCTAAGTAAAAATGAATCAAAGAAGAATACACTTAAAAAATGAAGTTTTCTTAAAATGAATGTAACGTACTTCGATGCCATTTAATCTTTCAGATGTTTATTGAAATAATTTATTTGACTTTCGCATTTAAAAAGGTTCACTAATGACTATAAAATCGAATGTAATACTTAGTGCGGAATTACTCAGCTGTTGCAGATAACGATTTTAAAATTTTAAATTTCTTCGCTGATTAAACGAAAAACTAGCATTTATTAATTTTTTCATTTTTGTGTCCAAGACCGGATATTTATAAGTTGATTGACTAAATACTAATGGCTTATGGATTTCCCTTAAAATATCGCTTTTGAATTAGTTATTCCGGTACACTTTTTAAAGACTAAAGAGAAAAAAAAAAAGGATTTCATATTTACTTCTCTTACACGTGTATCCAATTTCTGAAAACAGAAGCAAATAAAAATACAGAAGGCATACGTGACACAGCGAGTATTGAAAGAACGCGAAGACCTTCCGAAAATTACCGTTACTTCTTCGGAACGTAGCAATATCGAACAGTTCGTACTTCAGTGCTAAAAAAATTCTCGCTCAATATCATAATCCAATTACTAACATAATTGAACTAAGATCTACGAGTAACTCAATTATATGAACTCTTTTAGCTCTCGTCTGACCTTCACACCTTGACCTTCAGTTATTAAATTTGCATCCTAGATGTAATAAAAATGTCATGAATAATGCATAAATAGAAAATAAGTTCATTAAAAGAAAGTAATTTGGTGAAATATTTCACCTCGGTATTAATTTTGATGATAATTAAGTCAACATGAAAATGGTGGAAGACTATGGATGCAAATTGCTCAGACAATCAGCTGAGCATTGATTTTATCTACAGTATTTTTTTTTCCTTCATATGTATATAACATATATTCAGAATTGATATATATTTTCAAAACGTTCTCAGCAATAGCAGTAATCTAGTTATATTTTTTTGTGTATTTTAAGCGACAATTTATCTTTCAATAAATTGGGAAAAATTTTTCTTGAAGATACAATGTTTCGCCACTTATTAAGCAAATCTTATAGAAGTCAACTTCCTTTACTTTAAAATTTGATTCTGAAGAAAAAATGTAGAATAGCAATGAATTCATATCCGAGTATTGTGAAATGGTCTTTCATTCGATTTTATGTTTTACTCGCGAAGGAGACTTTTCTACTTCAATAGTTTGTTATTGATATTTTGCCCCCCCCTCCACAGTTATATTTTTCTTTCCCACTTGGTAAACGTGGATGAGATGCCTTTGGGATACTCTAGCGATTCTTCCCTATTTTCGACCCTCTTTCTTAAATGTTTTCACATATCTAGATAACAGCTTTACACTTTACTACCTTTACACTCACACACCTTGTTTCACGCAGCAGGGCCACATCTGGCTTTCACGCTGTTAGAAATACTGTCTCATTCAAACGTCTAGATCACAATTACACCTTGTTTGGCGCAAAATGATCACATCTGGCTTTTACGCTCGCACGACATTATACTCCACCTTCAGACACTAATATTATTATTCATATTTAAAAATCACCGTAATAGTTTCCATAAATAATTAATATGTATAATAATTTCTATGAATAATTAATATGTATAATAGTTTCTATAAACAAATAATATGCATAATACTTTCTACAAATAAATAATATGTATAACAGTTTCTATAAATAAATAATATGTATATTAGTTTCTATAAATAAATAATATGTATAATAGTTTCTATAAATAAATAATATGTATAATAGTTTCTATAAATAAATAATATGTATAATAGTTTCTATAAATAAATAA
>BMAW01056371.1:929966-941620 GCA_019974015.1 Nephila pilipes
GTTTCTATAAATAAATAATATGTATAATAGTTTCTATAAATAAATAAATATTTTTTAAAATTAAAAAAAAATATTTTATCAATAAAAAATAACTTTTTTAAAGCCAAATTACTCTACGAGGGTCATTCAATATTTGAACAAACATTTTTAGTGAAGACATTTCTTAATGTAGACTACTGAAACTTTCGCAAGTGTTAGTTGGCAACCTGGCTAAGAATGTTACTTAGCTTTTCGATTTATTTCTACGTAAATCTAACCTCTGAAGCCTTAATTACGATGGTGTGTTCATTAAATGAATGTACTTTTGAAAAACAGCATTCTGTGATTTAATTTTTTCTTTAGGAAAGAGTAAACTCGTTAGAAATATTATGTTTTACGAACAATGAATACCGGCAGTACTTGCTTGAACTGCTCGACCAAAAATAAGTCACGGACGAGTCGAGGGCCTGTGATCCGATTTTCAGGGATAATTTGGAGAGGTGACGCATTATCAACGGCCTGTGCTACTCATTCATTATTGAGAAGAAAATCAAATCCGCAATGAATAAGAAATGTCTTATATGGTAGATGAAAGGCGGGCTTCTTCTGCAAGACAACGAGCGAACTCATATGGTACAATTGAAGAAAGAAACTATTTGCAAAGGGGGTTGGAAGCTTCTACCTCATTCTCCTTACAACCCTGACCTTAACCTTAAAATTTTTATCAGTTTGGTCCTATGAAAAGAAACTTTGCATGACATTACGTTCTCGACAACCGAAGAGGTAAAGAAAAAATTAAATAACGGCTTCGAGATTAAGGTTAAGCACTCTTCTCAGAGGTAATAAAAAAAATCCCAAAAATATGGGACAGTTGCAGAGAGGCTGGGAGGGAATACGTGGGAAATTGAACAAAAAAATGCATTAACTTAAAAAATCATTTTTACTCTAAGGATATTTGTCTTTTTTAATACTGAAAATCCATTGTAGAAATAATATTTAGGATACTTATTATGAATATTAATCAGAAAGCCTTTTACCCAGTTATAGTCTTATTACATATATTTTTCATCGTATTTTTTTATGTAAATATTTGATCGAATCGGTTTTTCTAATGCATTTCATGATTGCCTGAATTTTTTTTTCTAAATATACTGCTGGCCATTAAAATTGCAACACCAAAAAGGAATGATCTGACAAACGTCAAAATCACATGAAAGGAAGAAGAGGCTGGGATATGCAAATCATTAGTATTTCAGCTGCATTAGAATACGCAGAAAGGAGAAACAACATCTGAAGTACTGCATTAAAGAAAACTTGGGAAGCGCATTTCTCATTCGGAAAGCGCTTTGTAAGGTCAGAAAATGCACAGAAGATCGTGTTATGCCTCGAATAAGATATAGAAATGTTTACCAGCAAGTGTCGGAATTCGATAGATAGCCTATAGATTGCCAATTGAGAGTGTGGATTATCGTTCCGTGATATTGCCCGTGGTATTTGTCGAAATTCAACCACTATCATGCGAATATGAAATCAATGGGTTGCTGAGGGTCATACTGAACGGCGTGCAGGATCTCCACTCCCTCCCATGACTAAGACCCGAGAGGACAGACATATTATAAGGTTGGCCCTGCAAAACCGTACATTCACTTCACGGACCATTAGTCAGGAAATGGGCATGTTTGCAGCACACCCAGTATCCGCTCGTACGATGCGATGAAGTTTGCAGCAGCGTGGATTGTCAGCACATCGACCAATACTTCGGCTTCCCTTGACAATGCAGCACAGAGAGAGACGGCGACTCTGATGCACCAAACAACAAAGCTGGACGTAGGAATGGCAAAATGTCGTTTTTGCAGACGAGTCACGGTTCTTCGTGCTGTATTCTGAGGACTGTATACATGACTGGAGGCTCCGAGGAGACCATTCGTCGCCTGTTTTAAATGGACATCGGTATAAAGGCTCTGAACCTGGTGTGATGGTTTGGGCAGCCATTGGGTACACGACATACACATCTCTAGTCAGGATCGACGGTAACTTGAATGCAGATCAGTACTTTTCTGACGTCTTACTTAAAGTGGTTGTGCCCTATCTTCGAGGACCGCCAAACGTGATTTTCCAAAAAGATATCTTATAAACACTATCTTCCAACAATAATTCATGTTCTGTTCATCCTCTTTAAACTAGGTGATTCAATTGTTCTCCACGGCCGCCAGATCTTCACCCGTATAAAACATGGGGTTGCTGAGAGACGCCACCCTTCTCCAGCTAATACGGTTTATGAAGTGTGGCAAAGACTTGCAGCAGAATGGATTGAATTTCTCGTTTCGGTCATCCAAGCCCAGTTTAACTCCATGCTTAACCGGATAAGGGCCGTTTTAGCTACAAGGGGTGGCAGCTGTTTTAACTAATTTCACACCCCTGTAAACCCCCAAACTGTTTGAAAATTTAATCATTTTTTTTCTTCATACCATACTGTTTACGTATGCTAAATACCTTTTTCATATTTGCTTTTCTTGATAGTTTTATAATTTTAATGGTAAGCAGTGTATAATGGAATTCAAAATTTCTCAAGTAATTAATACCATTAATAGTGATTCAACTTAAGATTTTGGCTTCATTACGAAAAAACACGTCTGAAATTAGAGAGAGAATTATTGTGAGAAATCTTCAAGTGTTTTTAAACTTCAAAATTTTCTATTTTTTGGAAAAAAAATATGCTTTGTCATTTTATGCTGAATATTTTGATATCAACCATTTGACGATAATCATAAAAAAATCAAATTTATTCAAATAATTGTACAATATGTTTTCGTAAAATCAGATATTAAACGGACATGCTACTCCCCCATAAATTCGAATTTGACGAGTGCTTCAGTTTATTTTGCTTAATAAGCCACATTATATGTCATAAACATTGAAATGAATTGGTAGGAAGTTTGGGAACCAAAAAAAAGTCTGTATTTGTTAATCTCGAAATTTTTCCCAAAGTCTATTGGTTTTGGTTTTTATTTTCTAGAAACTACCACAAATCTGGTCACAAGCATTTACAATGATGAACATCAAATACTTAACATTATTTTAGAGAAATCTACCATAAAAATATTTTGAAATTAAGTTTATCACCGGTAGGAAGGGATAAATTTCGAATCCAAAACAATAAAAAAAAGGATGTGGAATCCTTTTTTCAGGCTCTCAGAACAAAGCCAATGATAAAAAAATAGAGTTATCAAAGCAAACAGAATGGATTTTATATCATCTTGGAGAATTCTAATACGCAAGTTTCAAAGCTTAATTTTGTAGTTGAATGTTAAAATCTTACATGTATTTTTCTTAGTTTGAGTTTTTTTCAATTTCAGGCAGGATATTTCTTAGAAACTATTATATTTAGACACTTAAATTTTGGAGGTATAGTTAGTATAATACATTCTTTAAATTGTATTTATTTATTTATTTTGAAATTTTTAAAAGTTTGAAATATTTCATTTTAAAAAAATATTTTTGAAACCTTTATTTCGTTTGTGATAGGTACACATTAAAGAAGGTTTAGTTGACTTTATAAATTAACTTATTATCAGTTATTAAAGCTATTTGTGTACAAGATATCTTACGCGCTGCGAAACCTGCTCTAATTTTCTAAAACGTTTTTTATTATATATTCAGGGACTCCTAATATAAAAAACTACGAATGTATTTTAATTATTTTACATGTTTTGGAAAATTCATTCCTTTATAAATCACATACAAAATATCGAAGCAATTAAATTTAATTTAAATGAATTATAGCTAATCAATAATTGGATGTTTTCAGCGCGGTCAAGATAAATCTAATATTTCTGAGACCCTATAAACGAAATTTTAGATTGCTTATTATGAACGTACGAACAAAATCACATTCAGGTTGCATACATAATTTAACAAAGAGTTTTTTTGACACTTTCTAAAAATGTTAATTAAAACAATAAAAATAATTCTAATTTTAAAAAAAAGAACTGTTGGTCGATTTACAATTCTCAAAAAGTTCAAAAAAGGATTCAGATACTGAAGATTAAATACTGCTTAATAATTATAGCTTTTTTTTTTTTTTGAAACTGATACAAATAAATGAATGATAATAACACATAATATTGTTGATATTCCTACATTTTCTACTTAGTACATGTTTGAAATGGAAATAAAACAAAATTGTTTCAAACTAAAAAATTGTAATGGTACTTAAATACAAGTACTAATCATATATGTATCTCCTATATAAAATAATTTTTTTAAAAAAACATGTGTCGTTCGTGCTATCACTTCAACTCTTTCCCTTCATTTTATTATTTGGTGTCAAGAAAGAAAAAATTCCACTCAAATGAACTCGCGAGTCCATAAAACTTGGAGTTTTACTATGGCTCCCTTTTTATGATATTCAGATTAGACAAGAATTCTTGTTAAGAGAAAACATTAATAATTTCTTTTTCTTTCAGTTTTTACAACTTCGGATAAACATGCCATAGATTTCCAATCTGCAATATCAAGCTTATATCCCAAAGAGAAAAATTAGAAATATGAGAAAGAAGACAATAAAATGAAGTTCCTCAACCTAAAAATGAGTAAAAAAGAGCGGAATTGAAGTACAATTGGTTTTTTTTTTTAAATCAGAACTAAAAGATATAGACCGACAAAAAAGATGTAGGAAGGAAAAACATTAAGACCCATCCAAAAATAGACGAACACAGATCCAAACCAAAAACAGGGAGGAAAGGAAACAAAACTATAGCCTTTGAAGAAGCGCGGCAATGAAACAAGAGCTAAGAAGGTAAAGACAATTCGAGCTAGCAGGAGTAACTTTAAAAAGGGTGCGAAACGCTTTAGACAAAAAAATTTTAAGACAAGGCGGTGGTCGATAGCCTATATTGCTCTCCAAGTCTAAGTAAAGAGGTAGTTTAGTAGCGGAAATAAAAAAAAAATAGAGAAAACAAAAAGAGTGAGGGAAGGTCTGTGCTCTGATTGTCTGAGGCAAAAAGGAAGGCGATGAAGGACCGCAAATCACCTGATCATTAAGGACTGACAGTGGTTTTCGTCACCAAAGAAAGAAGGTTAAAATCCGACTGAGTGGCGATGAACAAAAGGTTGTCTATGCTTTGAAAGTTTGGAGCTAAGAGCGAGTCAACCATAAAAATGCTTTTATATCTATTTATTTATTTGATATTTGAATGTTTTGATTGGATACGAATCACTATTTCTCTGAAATTTGAATGCATGTGTTCAGAATTTTTGTAAAAGATTACTCGTATTTGCAAGATATCATGGTCAGTGAGATGAACTGAACATTCAACAATTTTTATTGATTAAATTTTATATGAGTATTATAAAGTTTATTTTTCTTGTATAAGTGATTTTCGTAATGATTAAAAATGATGTCGAAAGAGTGTGAACGTAAAGCAAAAAATTCATATCGTTGTCGGAATGCATATTATCGCTCAATTTATGTTAAAACTGTAACACGTGGTTTATTTAACTCACATTTTTGTAGCCATGGAATCCGACTACTACGAGGACCGACAGCATTAATAGAAGACAAATTGTATGTTAAATGAAATTTTCGCAACTTTGCCTAGTCACAAAATCACTCCATTTGCAGGGAGAAAAGGAGAAAGCCTCCCTAGCAATCTGAATAAGTATGGCCAGCCGATTATAGAAACGCATGTCAATTTGTAGTTTTAAATGATGCTTATTAAAAATACCGAAGGGTGAATTCGTAATTTTTTGCTTCTGATTCTGTTTAAGGTTTGAACTCTTCGATACGCTCTTTCTTTCGAAAAGAAATCCAAAATTATGAATAGGGTTACAGGGCTTAGCTACAGATCGAAAAAATCATTTATAAGACGTTCGTTTTCAAGATTTCAGCTTGAAATGTTTAGTTAGAAAAAAAAAAAAAAAAAAGAATGTTGGAAATGAAATAACTTGTTAGGACTTCGTAATGGATTTGCTGAATTTTTCCTAATACATAAAAATGCTTTAATAAATTTATATCAATATAGTCACGCAGCTTAACATTGAATCATCTTAACATTAAAGTAAAAACTTTAAAAATATATTTTAATCCTTTAATTTATTTTGTTTGTTTCGAATCTACCTCTTTGGTAAATTTTTTCTTTAAATTATACTCTTGAATAAAGATCCTTTTAAACTGTGCTTTTTCAGAATAAAATTTCTAATAATTGAATAATTTTTTTATCACGCAGTTCAGAATAACTCCGCTTATTTGGAAAAACAAATATTGTTATCTTACATTATTTTCAGCTTTTAAAGAATTATTTTAGCTTAGCACTCTACGTAGGCGTTATTTGGTCCTAAGTCATTTTTTTTTTCTTTTCACTTATAACTCATTCTTATTACATACATATTTAAGCGAAGCGCCACCGTCTCGACGACTGAACAAATTGAAATATTAAGAATAAGAGGTTATTGTTGTGTTGAAATGCAATGAAAACCTAAAAATGTTATTGAAAATGATAATATTTGCACTATAGGGAAGGAAGCAGTCCTTTCAAAAATCATTATTTAAAAAAATTAAATTTAACTATTAAAATTAAAAGTCCAATAATATTTTGTAAGTTATATTTTAATTTAATTTTCTGTTGTATATTTTAGCACTGATTTTTTTTATTTTGAATTTTTTATAATATTCAGTTGTTAAAATATGTTCATATGTAAAATATATTAATACAATGAGTTTTGCAGGAAAAAAAATGTCTCTCGATGTATTGTTTAATTAATTGAATTGAGAAGAAATAATGTTTCTGAAAAGTACTCTAGGAAGACTAGAAATAAAATGAGATAAAAAGAGAAAATGAAAGTTGAAAGAAAACGAAATTATTTCTAGTTTCTATACGTTATTAATTAAGATTCATCCATTTATAAATTTTTCATTCAAATACTTCAAATAATTACAATACCATATTTATCCTTTATTTTAAAATATTGATTTAAGTTGTATAAAATATGTTTATGCACATTTTAGATTATTTATTTCATAAAATAATAAAACAATCTTAATTATAACTTAATATTTCATCTGAAAACCACTTTTTTTTTACTCGTACATTTTCTGAACTCTATAAAAGAATGGAAATTGGCTGATGCGGTCAAATCCCTAACTATTGTGTCGAGTTCAAAACATTTTAGCTAAAAAAAACTCCGAATAGTGTTTATGTGGCCTAAAGCTCTAAAACCGTTTTACGATTTGATAGATATTTTTGGAAGTTGAACAATACCATGTTAGGTGTAACTTCTTTCCAATAAGAGAATCCTTTCTTTCACAGAAAATCACGGATATTACTTTGAAATCTTTAGTCACAAAGTCTACAGATCTATTCTCAGTGATAGGTAAACTTAGGAAATGTCCTTTAGTGTTTCATTTGTTCGACGTTTCAGTTCTAAAATAGCACCAAAAGCGTATCCTCAATGTGCGAACGTGAATCAGACAAGTGAAAAGGCATTTCCTAATACCTTAGAAGAAATAGTTTACCAATTGTATTACCAGACAAAGCAGAGGGTGAAATATCTAGTAAGCGTACAGGAGAGCACACCTCCATCGCCTACGTATTCACGTAGGCGATGGAGGTGTCTATATATGGTACTTATATTGTTTACCTTTGTGGATAAAATATCCCTATTTTAAAAGCTTTCTTTTTCCTTACTTTTTAAAAAAACACATACTTTATCTTAGAAGTAATGTTTTAGAAGGAAATACCTCAGAAAAAAGGATTACTGAACTGTATGACGAGAAATAGCATATCTAACCTGAATGTGCTCTCATGGACTTGGCTTCCTCAGGTAGGTGAGGAAATCATAACTTTGAGACACCCTAAGACCGTTTTCTTTCTTATGGGGTCTACTTCCTGTGGTAAACATGGATGACGATCCTTCGGGATACCCTAACGACCCTTCTCTATTTTCCGCCTTTTATCTTGTCAACCACTTTTTCTTTCTCTTCAATTTTCCAAAAGCTAAAAAATCTCTAGCTCACAATTACATCTTATTTGGCACATTATTTTCATATCCGACCCTTAGGCATTAAACTCCACTCACAAAGCTGAATATGTAAGTGGTGATAATGTGTTCTCTAGCATTTATATTGTATGTTATTTTACCTCTATTAGTAAACAAATAGCACAGTTTTAAAGGTTTTATTCTTATTTTACCTTGCATTGTGTATCAGTTTGGCACAAATTTTTCCATCAAATTCTCACTCACTTCCAGAAAACCTAGAATCTTGAAATCTTACACACAAGCTCAAATTTTTCAAATAATATCAGTTTGCAAAACGATGCAACATTCAGTTATAAAAATACAAATAAGCAATTTTTCTTCCTTAAAAGATTTTTAAGAAGTAAAAACCAATATAAGTAGAAATTGATTGCGCATATAATTTGAAAAAACGAACAATCTTATATGACAAAACAATAAAAAAGAGAGTTAAAAAGTAAAAAAAATAATTTTTCCTCAGGTAGATGGTAATTATATGAAAATGGTTTGAAAGTGAAAGCTTATCATCATCATAAATTGAGTAAAAAAGTGTCTTAGTTTTCAATCCAGCTGAAAATGTTTGAGTAAAATTTTAAGTGTTGAGCGTTCTCCAAATGTTTAAACATCTTATGATCACACACTACACTTCCATTTTTAGTACAAAATGTTCAGAAAGATTGAAAAATCTTTATTTTTTTTTACTTACGATGATACTAAACTGGCATTTTCAGTACATTTCCATTCAATTTCTTACTACTAAAAAAAATCTTTTTTTTCTTTTAAATCCTTGTTTACTCTTTTTCCACGTGATTTTTTAAGGTTTATGGTTTATTTTTTAAGGATTTCTTCATTAGATTTTTTTTTCTTTTGAACTGAAATTATATGCTGAAATAAACTACCAGCTCTTAGTGAAAATGTTAAAGAAGCAATATAAAAGAAATAATTAGTCTCTGGTTATTTCCAGGCATTTCTCAAATTATAAGAAATATCGTAGATAAAATCAAATTCATAAATGCTCGCAAATTATGTTAATCCTTTAAATGCGTTTGTAAAAAATAATTGTTCAAAAATTTGAAAATTTATATCATGCATATGAATAAAAAATAAAATTTCTAAAACTGTACGCTTGTACAAACTTAAAAAATGAGCCTCCTATTTGTTTTTAAAAATTTGAGAAATAAGATTTTTTTTATTGTGTGCCAGCAAAGTCTCAGTTGGCTAAAATTAGCATGTATGAATTATTATTACTAATCTCTTATAAAGTTTACATATATTTTGCTTTGGAATTATACGCTCATACTCTTAAAAATTACAGTTACCCATATATTTTAAAATAACTATGCTTCCTTAAAAGTATTGTTATGTCTATACAGTTCGCAAAATATTGATTTATTCATAGAAATGAACTAGCTGTATCTTTTTTTGTTATATCTACATTACTTAAATTATCTGAATTTAAATTGAAACCAAATATTTATGTATGTTCTCATGCATAATATCTTACTTTTTATGAATTTAAGAAAATTTTAATATGCATTTTGTGCGAACCTTTTAGTAACTCTTATGTATATACTTTTCAAGCCTTAAAGCTGGTATGAGAGTGTGTCCGCGGTAGCGTAGTGGATAAGGCAGAGGACTCCCGGTTTTCGTTGCGTTAAGAGTTCGAGACTTGATGCCCCAAAAGACCCGCCATAAATCCGGGGCTGATGCACTCTTGAACTGTCGTGACCCTAAGTCCGCCCGTGGGAAGTTAGAAGAGAGGGTGCAGGGCACGAGACCCACAACGTGTTTCAAAATTAAGAGGACCGTCGCCAATAACCCTCGTGTTGCTTCTAGTGCAGCGTTAATAAAAGCAATGCACGAGAGTGATTAAAAAATACCCTCATACAGAATCGGTTAACTCAATATAGTATTGTCCAGTGATGATTTTTCCTTTTCCTAAGAAGTCCATAACTATGGCACCTTTCTCATCCCTTAAGAAACGGCCAATCAGACCGGATTTGACTTCTTTAGAGTAGATTCACTTAAAGCAAGTCATTGTTTTTATTGTTGCTTAGCTTCCGATGTATATAATGAAGAACCCAAGTCTCATTGACAATTGCACAAATTAAGGAAAAAATTCAACACAGCAGGCATTAAAAAAATCAACCTTGATTCAGTGTCACGTTTGTTTTGGCGCTGATCAACAGGTGGCAGCACACAATCGTAACGCCAATTTGCCTTCACAAATCCTTATGTCTTCAAAAACATGAACTATTTTAAAGACTTTTGCACGTTTTATATAAAGTTAACGATGCATAACATTGACATGTTTGTTATATAACATGTATTTTTTTAGTTAAGAGATTATTTATAAATTTTAAAGAAAAATCTCTTTAAGAACATAACTTGTGTTAATATTTCAGAGATTTATTTTCTTGTCTAATACTTTAAAGTCAGCATTTTCACAGCTACAGAAGTAATACTTCCGAAAAAAATTTCTTTTCTTCCTTGTGCAAAGCAAGTTGAACCTCATAGTAAATAATGTTGAAATAAATGTTACAGGTAAAAAACACCTTTTTAGAAGCAAATCCTTTATTTTATTACATTGTGCAAGAATTGTGACTTTTGTTAAAAAAAATTTTTCTAGTTGATATAGGAATTAGAAATGCAACACCCAAGAGACGGTCAATAACTTGGATATAAAATAAGAAATTCTACGTTGATATTTCCAGTATCTTTTCTAGAACATTTAATAGTATTATAATGCCATAGAAAAACGCCAGACAGTTTTTCTAAGGATATTTTTCACAAGTAAAATTACACCTTTTTGAAAGTATATTTTTTCAAGCAGCATAAAATACGTATGAAGCTTTTAAAGGTCATTATATCTTTCACCCAAGCGTGTCATAAAAGAAACAAAGGGAAACGAAAGAGAAGAGATTCCTTGAATTTTCTCCCAACTGTTATCAGTATTTCTTAAAAGGTGTTTTTAGAATGAAAATATTTATGAATGTCAACGCATAAAAATGCGGATTTATATAAAATTTATGTGTATATGCATGTGTATATTAACAAAATGTTAATTTATTCAGAAAAATATGGTAATAGTTGTATTAGTACCCTTCTATATATATTACATATGTAAGCAACTAAATGTGTTCATGTGCTTATTGCTCAGGGTTTATATTCGTGCTCTCTCATCTATGTTACTTATATTGTTTATATGTGTGTATGTGTGTTTGTTTATGTGAATTCGGAGTATATGTTTCATTATGGTATTCATTATACTAATACCGCATTAACCCAAACAAATTTATACGAGTACAGAATATTGTTTAAAAAATAAAAACATTTCCCCTAGTGATAATTTATTTTCAAATCCTATAATTCTCGACTTTCCTGGAAAATATATTATTGTTTAACGATTTACAAATTGTAAAATATCCAGGGAAACAAATATGTTTTCAGAAAATAGACTTGAAGGTCTTAATTTTTAGAAATATGCATATGAAAATACATTTATTATTGCGTGAATGCTGTAGTCTTGATTTTCAACTCTTTATAGTAGAAAATAGTTATGATACAGAGTCCGCTAAGAATGTATGTTACTTGATATTAATTAAATACATATACATACACACACACACACACACATATATATATATATATATATATATAAA
>BMAW01056371.1:941720-951879 GCA_019974015.1 Nephila pilipes
ATATATATATAAATACACACACACACATATATATATATATATATATACTGAAAATAATAGAAAGCATTGTCCTGGCGAGCTTTGTCCTGTCTAAAAAGGGCTCCTGAGAGCTTTGCCATCAGTGGCTACATAAGTGGCAATGAGACTGTTGGTGCTATGTATATCTGTCGTATGATTTGACGGTCTTCTCGACTATTGGTCTGTCGAAGGTGACCTGAGTCTGGTCGCAATGTAACAGACCTCACTCTTGTTTACTGGTCCCAACACCTACTCATAGTAAAGTCAGAACGGCCTAGGTGGCGAGCTACTAGCCGAGCTATCCACCCGGTTTCGTGATCTCTATGATTTCTTCCCCTCTCGAACTCATAAGAGCTAGCTGCTCATGTATCCGAAGGCGGCGTAATGGCATCTCTAGTTAAAAGGCATCCCTATCCCTCTACAAAAAATTAAATACATGCAAACAAGCTCTGCTTACCTGTTTTATGATCCAAGGAGAACGAGGTTCAACCCCCTCTGGTAGTGTTACGCAATACGCAATCGTACTACATTTCTAATCATTTACATATATGCTTGACACGTAAGTACATGTCAAGTTTCATAATATTCCCCATTATATTTCGTAATATTATGTGCAAATTTTTATATCAATATATATATATATATATATATATATATATATATATATATATATATAAATATTTCTTATGTTATTCAATAAATCTGTTAAATTAATTAAATTCAATTATAAGACTTAAAAGTAATATCTAGTTTCTGAAAATGATTTAATATGCTATTTGTTATAGTGTCTTACATGTTGCTTAAAACGAAACAAGTTTATAATAATGTTTGTAAATTAATAAATATTTTTAACATAATTATTATTTGACACGACTAATTTTCGTCTATTTAAATGCAATTTTTTTAAATTTTTTTTAAAAATTGATGGAAAGTATTCAATTTATTTAATTTTTGTAAAGTGAAAGTCATTTTCTTTGTCATATCACCTTTAATTTACTTATTTTCATTTGGCTAGAATATAATTTAAATCGCAATAAATATTTTAAATTTTAATAAACATTTTACTGAAGTAATAGTTCTAAAAAATTCCTGTTTTATTTCAAAAGTATCACAAGTGTAAATAGAAACTTTATATCTCTTAATTTTTAGTTAGACCTATTTATCAACCACTTATAAACATAATGTAGAAGTAAAATTCCAGTTTGTCGCAATTTTAAAAATAGCTTAATCATCAGCATTGTTCGCCAACCAATTGGATGCACGTCCTCAATGCCAGGGCAAGACCTCTTCCTTCTAGAAATCAAAAGGACATAAATTGATCTGAGTAAAGAGGCCCTTTCAAAGGATCTTACTTCTGAAATCCAATTACCAACAGTTAGTTTCAAATATCAGTTCATACTCGATAGCTGTAATTGGTGCAAGAGAGAATTTCAATGTTCCCCAATAGTCGTTAGCTTAACGTAAGTTTAGATGCGCCATTAAAGGTACTAGCAGCGTTAACATTCGCATAATTACGGACATTCATGGCCATTTTCAAAACCTATCATGGACCAATATTCCCAGGTGTTATTAGAGGGGAATGTTAACTGTTAAGGGTAAATTATTCCTCTGCAGCAATCGTGCTTCTACTTGCAAGCATATTGCATGTCCCACAATTGGATTGGAGCTGCTGCTCTGAGAATGTATAGTAAATCATCTGGAATTTACTAAGGCTATATTTATCATATATCTTCAGCATAGAAACTCATACATTGTTAAGCATTAAGTTGCATTAAATGCAACCATTGTTGAATTATCAGGCTCATGCGTCTTTAAAATATTTTAACTGAAACGTCTAATAAAAGGCATTAAAGAAGATCTACAACTTCTGGCTTAGGTGGATGTGTTAATTAAGAACAATGTATCTTAGTAAATGGGTAAAGTTTAAATATATATTGAAATTATAATTGTTTATAGTGATATTAATCCCGTATTTCAATTAGAATAGGGTGAATTATGTATGTTTAAACTTTCACTTATATTTGATACGTTACTTGGTTTTCAATTGTGATTGTAAGTATTGCATGAACTTGCGTTTTTCTCATTTCTCAATGCGTAACAGTTCAAATATTTAAATGAGAATAAAAAAATAAAACAGAAACCTTTTCTGACGAGATGATTTTGCAATTACAATGTTAGATATAATTACAGATTTCATATAACTGCATTTAAAGTAAGTGAAGTTAATGGAGGCGAAAACAAATGACACATCCTATTTTCATTTACAAGCTTTTACATGGATGTTTAAAAATTCTAAGTGATACAAAAGAACATTTCTTTTGTTAATAAGGGATTTAAGTACAACAGCCTTTTATATTTTATAGTAGCGGAAAGCCAAATTATAACACTTTTAATCGCATGCTGTACACTAATAAGGAAATATCATAAGGAAATAAAGTATTCAAATTAAATTGAAATTAAGTAATTAAACATAAAAGTTATGATTGGAAACCATTTCAAAATATCTCTCATTTTTTTATTTAGATTCTTCATAATTTAATTTTTACAAGACTGTTTCAGACTTTTAAAAATGCAAAATAAGTTTATTTCTAAATTTTTAATAAAATAAAACAATCGTTTAAAGAAATAGAAAGATTAGAAATACTTTCTAAAATTCTTGAGATATTCCTTAAGCTTAATACATATCTATTTTTACAGTGGGATTTACACATGAGATAAAGGCTTATGACTGCAACGATCCATCTCTGTACAAGTACTTTCACATTATATGAAAACTTTCTTGGAGATCTAGACAATTATTTCTAATTAAAACATTACAAACTCAATTTTGCTATACTTAAAATATAATTTTATTAATTGCTTCTCATTACTTATCAATATATCCGAGAGAAGATAAATAAGTTTCTTAATCTGTTTATTGATTTTTCTTACAATGTAAATGATAAAAAGATTTTCTCAACTTTAACTGTATCCATTTGACCATCCTAGACATTTTCTCCAATCGAAATACTTCTATAGTATTTTTAGATTCAATTTATTGTTATTAAAATTGTTATTTACAGTAACATTTCAATAATGTTAAGGTATATATATATATATATATATATATATATATAATTTTCATTTTATGTTTCTACATTGGTTAAGTATCTGAACGATATGCCTCCATTCGAAGAAGTTCTTCGAGTTAAAAAAAGATTCTACTCATAAAAGTCAATAAGATGAGAAATTCAATCAAATTAACATACTCCAATAACAAAATAGAAAGATAAACTTGTATTAAAAATAAAATATTATAACTATTTGAGTGTGATTAAAAAGTATTTGTCTTTGACGACGGATGGCGTTACTAAAGAACATTGATGTTACTAATGCGTTCTATTATTTGTCAAACAGCGCCAAAACAAATTTCACCCTAATTCGGAAGTTAATTTTGATTTCACATTCATTTGTTGAGCGGCTATGTAAATTTTGATTTGCTGCACATCAAAACTTGATTGTAACGGCCTTCATTTATCACTGTCCACTATAACTAAATTCATTATTACACACCAGAAATCAAATAAGAATCAAAACAATGGGTTACTTCTTTTGAATCTGCTTCAAAGATGGCGAAGACGCCTCTCACAGGTCGGAAAATTCATGGCGATGAATTTTCGAGACATTTTTTTTTACACTTAGGCGTCATATTAATCTTCAACATGAATTCCTATAAAACCGCCTTCGTATAGACAAAATATAGTAATCCGTATTCTTTCATATAGAGTTTAATATGAATCAATACCATATGTAGCATTCGAAGAGGTAAGCACAAAATTTATTTCAACGCAATAGTTCAAGTACGTACTGTTCGAATAAGTCAACCTTAGGCTTAAAAAATTTGGTTTTCTGCTGAGAGTAGAATTTTTGCTGTTGTTGTTGTTGTGGCATTGATATTCACTTTTTCAAATGCTCCATAATATTTAATAATAATAATAAACCTTAAAAAAGCAAAAAAAAAAGTTTGATATTTATTCATTCTTTAAATTCTGAAATTTCGATACAATAATGGAAAGGGTGTCTTATGCATACAAAAAGGAAAATCTAAAGAATTTGAAGTCCTGAAGAAAAAAAAAAGTTTAAAATTGATAATAACAGGATACGCGGGGAAAAGTAAGATATTGAGTTAGAGGATCTTTTTTTTTTTTTTTTTTTGTTTTAAAATTATTAAGTGGCTGCGGTAGCCTAATGGTTAAGGCATCGAACTCGCTGTTTTCGTTCAATCGTGAGTTCGAGCCTTGATGCCGCAAAAGACAAGTCATGCAGCCGGGGCTGATGCACGTTAAATCTATCGGGCCAAAGTCCTCCTGTGGAAGTCAGGAAAGGGGGTGCCAGCTCAGGTAACGTCCTCGTCACTTGACCCAGGTTGAAAATTACGAGTTCTGCCGCCAATAGACCTCGTGTTGCTTCTAGTACGACGTTAAGAAAAAACCAAACCAACCTAAAATTGTGAAGATATCTTAAGTAATTTGTGTGTTTTATAATGTTATTTTAATAACTTTACGGAACTGTAAAAGCAATTATTTGGTCAAAAAGTTTGTGTGTTTTCCCCTTAGTTGAATATGGACATCATTTTTGAGGTGTATTTGCATTTATGCGCAATTTTTTAAAAAAGTATTTGTTAAATCTACAAAATGTACATTTCCCTCCTTATGTAAAAAATAATAAACTTCCTTTTACAGAGATACCATTGAAGATTTTCTATGAAAAAAGCACAGAAGGTTTTTTTTTTTTTTTTTTTTTTTTTTTATAAATTTGTTTCATATAACTTTTTTTATAATTTAGATATTACTTAGAGAAAAAATATTTTAGTTCTCTGTAAGCATGGGTAAACTTTATAGAAGCTTAAAAAATTTGTAACCATATAGTGTAATATTTTTCTTTAAAAAAAATAGTATTTAAATACAAATATATCTCAAAAACCATCTCGAAATTCAACAAAGGGGGAAAATTTTTTTTAATAAAAATTGTTTTTATACTTCTATGGAAGGATTAAAATATTATTATTAGACACGCAAAGCCTCTAAGCTGTACTAATAATTTTAAAAGTATATGTCACAAAAACCAGGAATATTAAAATACGGTATTTTACTATTCCTTACATGTCCTGGTACCCTTACCCTTTTTACCATGAATGGGTCTAATCAACCCATTTCTACAATTTCATTCATGATAGATCTCACGGGTTTTTTAATTATGGCATCTTGTGGATTTTTTTTTTTTTTTTTTTTTGTATTCCTCAATTAGTCAAGTTCTTTTAATTCATAACCTTTTCATTATTTGGGGAGAGAAAGAGAATTGCTTTTCTTAACAAAAAAAATTACATTTCACCTAATTGAGTTGAATCGACCCATATCAATAGCATAAATAGAAATGTATAAAAAGTATATTACTTTTGAATCGTCTGTATTTTAAATAATGATCGATATGTGTCCCGTGGTAAAGAAAATTCTTCATTATTTGGTTTTCAACTGGATATGACTCTTGTTTCATGTGTATCTGAAAAGAATCCTTTCAAATATACATTCTGGGTTGAAGTTTCACATGAGGGAGAACAGGTATTATTTCATATTAGATTGAAACTGAAGGGGAAATAGATATTACTATTAAGTTAGTTATCGCATATACAAACAAAGGGTAAGTAGAAGAAGATCAGTGTATTTATTTCATAATATAACTGAGCAGTTTATATTAAATACCTTTGCGGTTTTTATGCATGCTAATCTTTTTCACAATCAAAACAAGACATGCAAAATCTGACTCTTTTAAGAGTAACTTGGAAAGTAGCTGACTAAACCTAAACCTCCCAGAATTATTAGGATGAAAAAATATCCCAGTAGTAGTAAAAATGAAATTTTCAAATGCAGCAGATGAAAAGCCAGAAAATAACAAAATTTGTAAAATGGAAAGTGCAAAGAACGCGATTCAAAGACAGATTGAAAAACTCAAATGAGGTTTTTTTCATGCTTAGCTTTTCTTTCCGAAAAGCATGTAAATATTTATGGCAAAACTTTTTTTTTCGCAAGAAAATGGATCAAAAACAATTGTTGTACCATTACTATCATAAACACCCCCTACTACATAGTAGACTTATAAAGGGGTGAGAGTGAGGAAAACAAATGAAAAAATGGGGAGTAGATGATTTAGTTATGAATGAAATAAAATGTGTGTATTTTATCTCTATTAATAAAAACAAAAATTAAATAAATAAAGCTTTATAAAAATAATTTTCTTGATTTGTAATAACTATAGGATAATTCACTACCAGTACAACAAACTTGCAGGGGGGGTAAGGAGAACAACAAAGGCGG
Organism: Nephila pilipes; assembly: GCA_019974015.1. NCBI lineage: Eukaryota > Metazoa > Arthropoda > Arachnida > Araneae > Nephilidae > Nephila > Nephila pilipes. Next base: position 948,089 of record BMAW01056371.1, read on the forward strand.
TTCAGATTCCCTAAGTATTGCAAGGTCAGAAATGTCTTCTACTGAAGCTAGTGTGAAAAAAAGATCAAAAACAAAAACAGCAACACACTAGTGTAACAGAAATCATTTAATGACAAATTTTACATTGTAAAATGTGTACATTCTACAGAAGGCGATCGAAATTTCAATCACAATCACTCACTCAGGCTTCAGATCGGTGAATCCATAGATTTCTGGGAAATTTCTGGCGTGTCTCTGATCTCTACGGCAGCTGCAAGCATACGAGTGACTAAGTGTTCAATGGATTCAACAAGAGTGTTGTAAACTAATGACTTTATATGATCTCAGCAGATGTTCAGGCAGATAGGTCAGGTGAACTAGAGGCCGAAACATCGGACCACTTCAACGGATCCAACGACATTTAAATCCGACATTTAACAGTTGCCGGACTACGTTGGTGTCATAGGGTAGGACTTCCTGCAAGAACATCAAGTTTTTCTTACCACACAGATGATAGGGAAGGAAGTATTGTACAAGCGCAGAGAGGCACACCCATTACAATCCGCTCCTCTTTATGAGAATGAAAGGTACAAGTAGATCAATTCAATTTGTTTGAGAATTTATCCATTTTACTGCTTCAGTGACTAGCTCTCAAATGCTATTTTCAAGTGAGATCGTTGAGCAGTCAAGCTCCCTCACTACGCCTTCTACCACAGGAAGAAAATATTTTTAACCCTGCAATGTTACTTGATTCCGAATCGTCTTTGAGCCTTTTAAGACTCCTGCGAATTTGTCGTAGTGAATCACCATGTAGAAACCAAACTAGGTCTAAAAGAATCATACAAATAAAATGTAATCTATTTTTCAATAGGGTAGAAAATCAACTAAAAAAGTTACCTAATGAATAATAAATCTTATAATAAGTTTAAAGCAATGGTTGTAGTAAAACATTAGTTTTAAAACATTTAAATGTATTCTGTATAAATAAACTGAAACATTTGATATGCTACAAAGTGATTGCCAAAATCAACAATTTCACTTGCTTAGTGAATTTGATTTTAGTTTGAAATCCCAAATGAATTCTTCATAGAAGTCGCTTTATTAAATTATTTATTACTGAGACCAGTTCATAATACACTTTCAGTTATTAACTTCATCAGAAGTCATTGATTATCATAGTTTCTGTAAATTAAATTTGTGTGAGACGGTAATAAAACTTAGATAAAATGCTAAACATAAAAAAAAACGGAAAAGGAGTTTCTTACATTAATATCGATCTATATGATTAACGCAAACTCTTTTAATCAATCTTTCCAAGAATATGTTACGATAAAAGAAATACATTGAAAGATTTCATTAATTTTTATTTCAATACCAAACAGTCATGCGCAAAATAAAAAATAATTTCGTGCCTCTTAAATAAACATTTAAACACATGATATCATTGGGGGACCTACAGCTATCGAGACCTGGGTTAGAAATCTCCCAGAGTCCCCCAATATTGGCATTTTATACGTATATATAACTTTTATTTAATTAAATTTAAATTGTTAAAATTATTTAGAAAACAAAAGATCTTAAGAATAAAGAAGAAAAAAAATATTAAATCTAGCAGACACACATACTTAAAAACGCATATCAATCTGCCGTTTTTGATGTCTTAAATTTTTTTTAAAGGTTTCTATTAATAAAGAATGTCTAAAACTGTTTCTTGAAAACTTAAACTTCTGAAACTTTTTTTTATAGCTTCATTCAAATTATCCTTTCAAGCAACTGCATTTTCAATGCAAAATATTGCCAAACCTTTCAGTTTAACTTGACTCATCGTTGACCGAAGAGAAATGTTTCTCTCTCAAGAAGCAACAGAAACATATACTGTCAAAAATTTCTTTAGTTCCAAACGTTTAAACATAAACACAACACATTTATACTAAGGTGGTTTATACCTGGGGCAATCCGCAAAACTCGCCGAAGCTAAGCTTTTTTCTTAATGTATATTTTAGTGCAAATTCAAATTAATTGATCCTTATTACGATTTATAATCAAATACGTTTTGAAAAATTCTAAGTAGAACTTCTAAAACATATTTCATTCAGTCAAACAACAATAAAATATTTTTTGATACGCATACTGCTTTTTCAGATACACACATAAGTATCTATGTTATATATGGGCTGGCGATAGCGTGGCTTGCGAACCGCACATGGTTCTTGCAGGTGAAAAGTACATTTCCATTGTTGTCCAAATGTAATTATGTATTTCAAACTTTTTTGCTAATTTGTTAATAGACTTAAGGAGGCAAAAGTAGTTATTTTATTTCATATTTTTATTTGTTACGAAACTTAATAATATTACAAAAAAAGAGAAAAAATTATTTATTTAATCCATCAAACATTTTTATAAGAATATTTGAAAAACTTAAATTTTTTTAGAAATTTAAATTATAACAAAATATTGCTTAATATCTCAGATTTGTATCTAAAATATAGGATATTCACATAAAGCTGGATAATTTTAAGGAAAATTGTTTGCATACAGAACTTATTTTGAATTTAATTAAGAATAATTTAAATGGTAATAATTATAAATTTAAATTTCTCTTTATTTTTTTTAATATGTTTTTTGTCTTTTTATTTTGTTTTTGGTTTTTTAACATTTTTTTCTATTTTTCTTTTTTTGTTATTGCTCAAAGTCTTTAAAATTATTTTGCTTTAGTACTCTTGCTCTCTGATAGGGGACATCACTACATTTCCGGTTTTAACAAGACGATAAGATCTTGATATTTTATTCTATATGTTAAATATGTAAGTCTATCCATCTATCTATCTATACATACATACATACATACATACATAAATAAAGCTTCTTAAAGTTTTTAAATGATTTGAAATGAATGCATTAATGATTATATAAAATTAGTAAATATAATTTCTTATCTTAAATTGTTTGTGTTTTTTTTTAATTTTATACATTGATACACTTGGTTATTGGTACATTTGGAAAGTTATGTTTGGAAAATTTCGATTTTTTTCTTAAATTTCTTAGCTTTTGAATTTTCCATTTGGTTCTTAAAGGTTTTTTCTATTTTTGCGTGTTTTTCTTTTTAATTTTTTCTTTGGATTTAAATTTTCAGAAAATAATTCCAACCTATGTGCTTGGTGTTTTAACATTTTTTAATAATATATTTCGTGGATGGGGATAGCTAAGTCCATAATTTTAGAATAACCCAGCCAAACAGTCTATAAACTGTTACAACATTAAATATATTATTTTTCAATTTTCTATCTTTCCAAAATTATTTTTTATATTTTTATCCACTTTACTTATAATTTTTACTATATTATATATATATATATATATATATATATATATATATAATACAAACATACACACATATATATAATACAAACACACACACATATATATAATACAAACACACACATATATATAATACAAACACACACACATATATATACATATACACACATTCATATATATATGTATATTTTAGGGTTAGTTTTTCCTAGATACATCCCAACGTGTTTAAATTGTTGTTGTGATCGAAACAGTAAGCAACAATTATCAGACTTATTTTTGTTGATAATACGATACATTGCACAGCAGAGATATTCATCAAAATGCAGGTGCAAAGAAAAGGGAAAATTCCCCTGTTTTACCCGAAGCTTGAACCGAAACCAAAAACCTGCGGTCATGATTGGAACCAATCCCGTTAATAAAGAACTGTATTAAAAATGCCCCAAAATTTTAATTTCTTTAAATTTGATACACACACTCACATATAAGTATATATA
>BMAW01056371.1:956879-996088 GCA_019974015.1 Nephila pilipes
TATATATATATATATATATATATATATATATATATATATATATATATTACGAAACGATTATATCACTTCACACGTTTCCTATTCCAGACGTTTTTCTTTCAGTGAAGTATGATGTATAAAATTAATTTAGCTTGATTTTTAATAATTAATTTGCTCATTTATAATTTATGCCATTTAGTAATATCCAAGTGGAATGTATGATTACTTTATAATCTTAAGTGATTCTTTTTTTAATGCCTGAAGTTTTATTTCCTTTTAAGAAGAAATTAATATCAACACAATTAATTTCAACACAAAATAAACTGAAAATCACTGTAACTGGAAAATTCTAAAAGCAAAATTTGCTTTTTTTCCCCATTTATATACACCTGGAGTCCTTCCTACTTTACTTCAAATTCCATAAAATTCCATTAAATATATATAATTTAGCTCTAGAGTAGTAATTTAAAGCTGTCATCAAGAAATGAATTTTACTATCAGCAGGATAAATAATAAATACATGGGCCATGTTGAGAGTGTTCGCATTTTTCATGAAATTAATTAATTTATAAACAAACCTTTTAATTTATATTAAGAAGGGAAACAAATTTCGACGAGCTGTAACGTACAGATTCCAAAAGAAAATGTAACAGCCTTAATAATTTTACAATTCTCAGAAAAGCTAGACAAAATTGATATCAATGTTAATACCTTAAAAGGAACTAAATTATAATGTTAATTTATTAATTTTTTAACTTAATTAATGTAATTAATTTGTACTCCTTGAAAATAATTTACTCGTAAAAGAATCTGATCTCTTTGATGAGTCAAGAGGAGAATGGTATATATCTTGTACAAAATATAAAACATTTTTGGAATTATTGTTGTTATGAAGTTAAAAGTTAAAAAGAATAATTCATTATATCTTCCCGTTTTTATGCACCACGTGAAAGTGCATTGATAATTAAATATAATAAATAAGCATACCATCACTTTAAGATGGAAAAACGAGAACTTTAAATTTTTTAAGTATTTCTTAAAGTATTGAAGATAATTGGATTTATATATATTTAAAAGTAAATATATCAAGGCATGAGAAATTTAAATGGATAAAATTTTGGTATGTTACATTCTATGTTACTTGCATACATTAAATTAGTCAAAATTTTAAGTAATAATTTAAATTATTTCTTATATATTTATCTGAAATTGAAAACTAATTAATGACTCAATGGAATAAACATACACTCATTGACGTAAAAACTTGATCACCAAGAAAGAGTTGTCAGAATAAAACGAAATTTTATATATATTAGTACAACTTTAATATAAGTATGTGATTACAAAATCGAAGCAAAATGATCATTTATTGTAAAAAAAAATTGCAAATGAATGGAGGTTTTAGTACCCTGTTGGGCCACCTGTAGCATGAATGCAATATGTGATACGGTCGGGCAATGAGGCATACAAGTCCGGTGTGACGTCCTGCGACATCTCGTTCCACAGTTGCTATGAACGCGACTTTAATCGATGAAATTCGTAAGCTGTCCAACTTGCCGTCCTAAATTATCCCAGATATGCTCAATTGGAGACAAATCATACGATCGAGCAAGTCAAGGAAGGGTGGAAATGTAGCAAAGGCAGTCTTGTGAAACCCTTGATATGTGTAGGCGAGCATGATCCTGTTGAAAAATGGCACCTGGGAGCCCTGCCTTGAGCGGCAACATGTGGATAAAGAATGTCAAGAGCTTAACTCTGGTCTGTCATGGTGCCGTGGATCAATATTAGATGTGACCGTGTGTCGTATGCAATGACACCTCATACCATCACACCAGTTGTGGGAATAGTGTACTGCTGTAAAGCGAATGCAGGATTGAGATATGACCTCCCCACAAGTACACGAATGACATTACCGTCTGAATTGAAATTGGATTCGTCACTTCAGAGACCTGATTCTATTCGGATGCAGTCCGATCCCTTCGAGTGTGATACCACTCCAAACGGAGGCAATGGTGAGTGGATGTCATTGGCAGTATACATAATGGGTGCCCCAATAACAATTGTCACTTAATCAGGTGACTTGCGAAGATACGGATTGACACAGAAGTCCGTAGTGAAGGTGTTGCCTGTGTATGGATGGTGGACTATGAGGCATTCGGCGCTATGTGTGCGTGTCGCATGATGTGACGGTCTTCTTGACTATTGGTCTGTCGAAAGTGTCTTGAATCTGGTAGTGATGTAACAGATCTCTCTCTTGCCCACTGGTTCTAACATCTCCACACATTCAATCTGAATGGCTTAGGTTTCGAGCTACTTGCCAAGCTGACGACGGGGTTTCTATCATCCTTATGATTATTCCCCTCTCAAACTCTGATAGATGCTCATATCATCTTTGACGATCTCTCCAACTAAAAAGTGTCAAACTAAAAGTGTCTCTAGCTAATAGTATCTCTAACTAAAAGTGTCTCTAGCTAATAGTATCTCTAACTAAAAAGTGTATCTCTGCAACAAACTAAATGCACGCAAACAAGCTCTACTTACCTTTTTCATAATCCAAGCAGAAAGAAGTTCAACGCCTTCTGATGGCATTAAGCAATGCGCATTCATGCTGAATTTCTAATCCTTCACATATCTGTCTGGCACGTACCTTCATGCCAAGTTTCGTAATATTCCCACTCTTACTTCTTGGTACGCAAATTTTTATGCAATGGTTATGTTTCAAATATATTGAGCAGAACATTCATATAATCGAATATCTAAATATTTCATGTTTGGAGTGCTTTCCTGAAATCGAAATAGTTTCGGCAGAAGCTTACAGAATTTAAAATTTAGATTTATTTAAAACCAGTCGCACTTGAAAAGAAATTGGTTATCTAATGAAAATGTTATTTTATATGTTAGTTAACTTAAATATTAAACTGAAGTAAATAGCTAATCCATTAATCATAATTTAATCTTTGAGCTATTGAAAATGAAACTAGTTTTGTTAAGCTGTGAGAGCCGAATACATTATTTAAAAAAAAACTTAATTTTTTTATGATTGTACGAAGATGACTAAAAAGAACCTGTTTGGGCGGACTGGTGGCGTTGATAAGGCAAATTAGTGTTACCATTGTATACCGTCTTTTAAGTAAAGTCAAAATAAATTTTAAACTGATTCGTAGGTTCGCAAATCAAATTTGTAAATCGTTTTTTGATGTCAAATAGTCGTCGTTATTTTGCATCGCGTTGTCACAGTCTACAAGATCTGGATTCATCAGTGCACACCGGAAACCAAGCACCGATCATAACAATGGATTATTTCAGGTAAGTCTTTTCCAAAGAAAGAGAAGATGGTCTCATCGGCAGGAAAATTATGTTGACAACTTTTTGGAATGGGAAGGTGGACATACTCATAAACAACTTAGAAAAGGGAAAACGATCAATGAGAAATTCTAGTGCCTCCTTTCCATGCCAATCACCACACTTTTTCAATTGCCTATGAATATATTTACTAGTCTTTATGCGATCCTATTTTGCAAATTAGTACTATTAGTAATTTCTTCTACAAAGTTTCGACTTACTTCACTTGGGAATAATACAGCTTCTTCGAGTAATACAGCTACAGTACGAGTTCCTCATACTCTTGCTCATAACTAGTATAAAGAGATTTGAAAGACAATACAATTTTTTCCTCTTCCCGTTTTTCAAAAAGCTGAAGAGAGTATTAAAATATTTCTAGCCTTTAACATAAAGGCTTCGGGGAGCTATTAAACAAAAAAGATAAAGGCAACCAGATATGAAGAGATCGCTTTTTAATAAATTTGCTTTTAAATGATTAAAAACATTTTCATTGCACCAATCATGCTTTATAGTTGTATTTTTAAAAGATTATCTTTTGAAAGTGTAGATGCTTCTGCGTAAAAAATGTATCTTAACATAAAAACTCGAAGATTAAGCATCATTAAAAGTGTTTGAGCGATGATATCTATTTTTATAGGATGTTTCATATTATTAGAATATCAGGCTGAGAAAAGGTTCCATAAATTTACGAGGTATAATGACCAACGCTTATGTCCCAAAAAGACGCATTATCATTTTAAATTTGAATTTAGTTTCCACTGAATATAAATAAAATATAAGATAACAATTATATTTTAAGAGGATATCAGTCGTAACAGCACTTTTTGTATGAAAATCGGAGAAGTATCCATCTCATTTGCTCATTTATTTCGCCTCTAGAATAAATCATTGACAAGAAGAAAAAAAAGAAATAATAATAATAATATCTCAGCCTTTTACAGCTAAGCTACCAGTAATGGACTCTTGATTGCAAAAACAATTTTTTCCTATCATGCGTGCGTGATACATCGTATCCCCGAAGTGCAGTGTTTGGAAATAATTTTCTTCCTTTCGTGAACCTGTCGACGCAATTATCTATCTTAAAAAAAGTAAGAGGTCTCGTTAGGATTAATATTTAGAAGGGAAACAATTTGTTACATCAATCATTAAGTTTTCATAACTTTTTACTTTGTTTAGAAAAAGTAACACTTGGGAATACAAAAATCAGAGAATTTTGGGAAATTTCATCGCTTATTTTATACTTGCGAATTACTTTTAATAAAGAAAAAGGTGTGAGTTAAAATAATAAACAATATATTTTCAGCCAGTATATATAAAATTTAATCTACCTTTAACTAGCTTTTTTTACTTGCAACTAAATTAATATGTATTTAAATCAAATTTTGTGATTAATTATAATTAGTTTTAATTAAATTAAGTTCATTTATATTAAATTTCAAAATTACACATTGAAGATTATTTTCTATCTCTCTCTGTCTTTGAGTATCTTTGACATAAAAACTGATTAATTTAAAATACACTTTGAATTACTTTCTCCAATAAAATTGTATTGCTTTTTAAATATAAGTACGTACGTAAATGAAAATTTACGCTGTGTTAATCATGTGCATTCGTTTAATCATTTGTATGAATGATGGGCATTAATTATATTCGAAATCCCTTTAAATTTAAGGTAATAATAATAAATTTAGATCTTATACACCCAACAAAAACAAAATGAATAAATTGTGGATACCAACTAAGCTAATGAAAGTTATACTTTTCATCTAAATAAAAAAAACTAATGGCCATTACACACAAAAAAAAAACACCTCTTATAATCCCAACTCAATGAAAATTAAGTATTTATAGCATTATGCTACGTCCAGTATGTATCTTGATTTTAAGCCATCAAAGTACTTTTTAGAATTCAAGTTATTATAGTTCATGAAAGATAACGATATACAAAAGTAAAACTGAATATTCTTGACATTTTCAAAAGAAAAGAAGCCTAAATTTTATGATCCATTTCTGGTGTGTATATACTTAGATGATTTTAAATTTTATTTTAAGAGGCATTTATGCTAATAAGGTATAAGTAATTTTTAATAAATTTCCTCAAATTTCTATTCTTCAATTAATTTACTTAAGAGAAGAATTTCTATAAAGATTTATAGAAATTTTCATTGACCTTAAGCTTCTCCCATTAAAATATAAACGTATGCTGAAATAATTTTTCATGGGCATTTGCTGCATGAAAATTTCTTTATAACGCAACATTTTAGACAATATGATCTAATAAATCATAATTTGACTGATCTATTTGTAAGGTACTAAACATTCTTTTAAAACAGAAAGTCATAAACAACGACGAAATACTATTATTTAATGGTATAGAAAATCCATTAACTAGTAAACAAGTCCACATTTTGATGAATTATATTAAGTAGAAGAATGTGCATGGAGTAAAAATGGTGCATAAATTTCCTGAACAACAATTTTCAGTTACCGTAACATTATTTGATAATAAATATACTACATTAAAAAAAACTCTTAAAATGTCTTTCTGGATTGGTTAATGGAATACAGCACACTCACTATATAAATATTATTTATGAACTTCTTGCAAAATACGGGGGAAGTATGATTAATTTTTTAGCTAGTTAATTTAACTACATTAGTTAGATTAAGCATTTTTAAAATACAGGGAGTCAAGACTAACCAATTTATGGTAGTAAGTTTTGAATTTTATATGTATTCAAGGATAACATCACTTACAACATGCAGAGTGTACCCAACAATGTTCATTGCGAAGTATACTTAGTATACTTATTTTATTGTTAACCAAAATTATAAAAAAATCATTAAATGACATTAGAGAAGAAACATTGGAGAGAAAGTATAGTACGATACAAATTCTCTTCAACATTCCTGTTATTATATTGTACGTTTTGTCTATAATTTACATTAATTTATAAGTAAATCGATTCATAAACACCACTTTTATATTCTTTCTCTTTCTACTCAATTGAAAATGTTACTTTTTACTTGTCTATTAGAACCCATTTGGCTTATTATTTATTCTAAAGGATAGCAAGTAATTTTATATTGCTTTATTTCATTAAATTTCTGTGTTTTTTAATAAACACATTTTACAACTTTTATAATTGTCTTTTCTCCTTTTTCTTACTTCGCTACCTTTATCGTATAGGTAGTGAATATATTCCATATTAAAAGTAGGAACGTCTTTTTTTAAAAAAATCAGTATAATTCAGTTGTATTGCCTCTCACACAAATGTATTGCACAGAAACTGTGATAATCAGTGACTTCTGATCAATTTAAAAATTTAAACAGAATTATTAAATATTCTCGGTAGCAAAAATAATTTAATAACACGATTTCTATGAAGAATTCATTTGAAATTTAGAACTACAAACAAATTCCACTAATAAATGAAATTGTTGATTTTGGGAATTCGGCTGTAGAAAATTAAATGCTAAAATTCATGTATTTATGTAGAAAATATTTAAATATGTTTAGAAACTAATATCTTACTACAATTATTGTTTTAGAGTTATTATTTATCTAGGTTATTTTAGTTCACCTGTTTATAATGTTGAAAAAAAAATTACATTTTACCTGTATGGGTTCATTAAACCAAATTTTCAATATATTTATTCTAGATGGTAACAAATATTTTCATTTAAATTTATTTAACTTATTTTTGCGCTTATTAGCAGACATTACATTTTATATAATTTTCATCTCACTCACCATATGTTTTTCTTGCTTCCCTTCCCCTACCTCTCATCCAAATTTTTGTTTGTATAAGCAGTGTTAAGGATTTAAAAGCTTCGAAACTAAAAATACTTTTTTATTACAATTTCATTTTTGATATTATTTTCAGTTTTCTTGACGCATTTCTTATGACAAACACTATTTACAGTACACATTTACAAGTACACTTGAAACAAAACTCGTTTGCGTTTGTCACTCTGTGTTTGGTCCGCATTCATTCAACCTTAATCATTCAGGTGTCCTGCTATTTTCCAATTTTTTAGCCTTTACCGATGCGAACTTCTTTATTAATACAAAAGGATTTATTATTCTAATATTTCTGCGAGGTTTAGTCAACTGATGTGTCTAACTTAATATTAAAAAGGGCATCTTTTGTACACCCTATTTGGATTACAAGAGGAATTTACATATATAAGACCAACAAATACATTTTTTGCGGCTAGGTCAATTATAATGTAGAATAAGCGCCTGTGCCATTTCCTAAATTCCCCACTGCTTGTTAACGGGTTAGTTAACTTATGCATAATATATATATTCTACCTTTAGTTCATTATAAAATAAAATTATATCTGTTATCTTTTCCATTCAGATTATGAAGGTTAAATTCAAGAATTCTGTCAAATTTGAGCCAAAAAGTATTACTTTTATTTATTACTTATTTTTATATCTCATCATATTAAAAATGTGGAAAAAATTAAAAAGTAAATTGTTTAAAAAATTAATCTGTGATTCAGCTTGATATAATGAAATAAGTAGTTACTATGGGTTTTTTTTAGTAAATCTGTAAGCTTCAGAAGTATATCAGATGAAAGTCTATCGATATTTTCCATTGAGTTCTTTAATTTTTTTTATATATAAATACATATAAAATCTGTATTCTATACAGACTCTTACTGATTCTTCTCATTCAGTCTGGGCCGGAAAAGAAGATGTCCGATGGAGGACTAAAAATGAAAGATTCATGAAAGATGTTTTCGTCTGCACAACAGCCGTCTTGTTAGTCGCCAAAACAGGATAAAGCGCTTTAAGAAATGAGAATACTTTCTTGACAACTCACTTTCATTGCAGTATACAGCAATCTATTCGAAAAGGACCGAAAAAATCTACAGCTTGTAGCTTTCTTACAAGATAACGATTGGCATTCTAGAAATTATAGAAAAAGTCGTTTTGAAGCATCCGGAAAGTTCTATCTCATTGAAATCTATTTTATAGTTTTATTTAAGCAGAAACTGCTCCAGGCATTTTTTTTGTTAAAGGTTTTTTTTTATCTTATTCATGTGGAAAACTAATCATATATATATATATATATATATATATATAATTCTTAGTATTACCGTATTTAATAATAATACATGTTGAGTGTTATACTTGGAAAAAAATTTTTCTGTCAAATTTATTTAATTTTCATTTTTGTCATTTTAGCTTTTGATATATTGCAAAAGAAAGCTTCCCAGAGGTAAGGAAAGTTAAGGCTATAATTCTAGTGATACTCAGCTTAACAGTCTAAACCCTGTTACAGCATTCAATATATTATATTCCAATTTTGTATTTTCAAATAAAAAAAAATATGTTTTTTTTTAAAAACATTTAAAAAAAATTTCATATTTTTAATTTCCTAATTTCTTGATATTTTGTTTATTTTTCTACTATTTCTCTCTTACAATTTTATATTATATATATTATTCAGTAAAGGTCTGTCAAAAATAATAGATAATAATTTAAATGATAGTAAATTTGCCTGTAACACTAAAAGTCTTCCAAATTAGTTAATTAAATATCACTTAATAAAGTATTATGTAAGTAAAACTTTAGGAAGAATTTGTTTTGAATTTATTTACTTTCGTACATTTAAACATAGACTATTTATTAAGACTTCAACATACTTAAACTTAACATTCAAAAACAATTCTCATATTTAAATAGTATTTTTTACCATATTCCCCAAAGTGCTAACTAATATTAAAATCTCAAACTAACTTTGATATTTTTATTGGCAACCTAAGCTATATTTGTATGTCAGTTAAAGGAAATATTTTTGTTTATTTAAAGGAATATTAAATTCTGATGAACTTATTTCAATCAATAACCTATAGCATGATAATTCTGTGTTGAATATTAGAGTCAAAATTCCCGAAGGATAAATCCGGGAAAGTCCTGAAATACGCATTCTGAAGAGATTTGCTTATGTGTTCCAGATATAAGCAAATCTCTCCAACCTAAACATCGATCACACGTCCCTTTTCACATTATACATACATCAAGCGTTTTAAAGTTCACATAATCCTTATATAACCTCACTGAATGCTCGATCAAGCGTTGTTGTGAGTTCTTCGTAATCCACTGCACAGGGGACTCTGGATACTAGATGCTTCTCCAACTCCAAATCCTGAGATTTGCAGAATATTAAAATCATTGGATATCCTCCGTTTCTAAAGGGATAGCGAATCATGGCGGAAATTGCGTTGCTCCCTTGAGAGTTAAAGGAAAGCCAAGAAACGGAGCAGTTACCGTTCGAGGAGGAATTTCGCTCTTGCAAGTTTCACGAAGGCTCGGAAAAGCAATGGTAAAAGCTGAAAAAAAGACGAGGGTTAAAATGCTTTCTAGTTTCTCATTGGTTGAAATTCGGGTCTTCTTTTTCATGGGTTTGAATCGAATAGTGTTTAGAATGGGTTGATTCCAGAAGGAGATATAAAAAACCATGACCGTTCGTGAATGTTTCGAATTGTTATGTATGCCTATGCTTTTTCAGTTACTATGTTTTTAAATTTATTTATAAAGTATTTACAATTCTGTATTTTGTTTCAGTGGTTTTACATTGTGGGCTCTAACATGTTATTCCATACAACCAACATTTTGAGGATTTAAAATGAATTTGGTTGAATATCTCTCCCATTGGATGAAATGTGGCTTATTTAGACTGGTTTGTAATTAATGAATAAATAAGATCAATTCAATTTATAAGCAGTGATGAATTTTACTCTAAAGTCGGAAGTCAACTAATGGTAAAAAGAGTAGCGGAAGCCATAAACAAAGGAATAGAGACTGTATTGCCAAGCATGAACAGGTATCGGAACATAACTAGAAAAATCCTACTAAGGGTCAAGGATTCGAACCTTCATCTTTAAATCTTTTATAGATTTGATCCGGATTGGTTCGGAAAGATAAACATTATATTATTATCTTTATTTATATAAACATATTAAATGCGAATTGGGACTATTGCCACAAATAGACTGGGTTAGGGAATAAATATGGATTATTCGTAGATTTGAAAAAAATTACTTAATTATTATCTGTGTGAAATTTTCTATTGAGTGGACTTTTGCTTCATGATTGTTTTAAATAAGATTAAAAGCGGAAAGTGAAGGAAGTAATATAGGAGTGATTCAATTTGAGCAAAAGAAAGTTTCTTAAATCGTAATGGCATGCATTGTAAAACATTTAATGTGCAAATGACTATTGCAAACTTTTAGAAAAGTCATAAAAATGGTGTTTTATTAATAGTACAGTTTTACATTTAAGAGTGAGATGGTTACTTTAAATTTAGAGATTCCATGGTAATATTTAAAATAAAATGAATTTTGTTATAGTAATGTAATGAACTAAGGTATATTTCTTGGCAAAGACATTGTAGTCTTTAGAGGAATCTTAATTAAACCAGATTTCAAATTTTGATAAAAGTGTAAATCTGTGATAGTATTATTTTTTATATAATATATACAGTATTTATACTGTAATTTTCTATTTGATTTCGTATAAAATCCTATCTAGAATTTAACGTTGTAGTTGATCATTGACAAATGCACTGGATTACAAATTTTTCCTTTTAATCCTTTAATCTTCATAAAATGGACATTTCTGAATGTTACATTAAAGTAAATGTACATAATTCAATGTATTTTGATGTATTTGTATTACGATAAAAATTTAAGCATTACGTATTTTATTTTTCACATCACTTAAAATCATCTTACAAAACGGGATGCAACAACTGCATTAGTGCAGCATATCATAGCACTAGACTATTAACATATATCAATATTTTTCCTTAACATCGGGTGCTATAAAAGCTCCCGTATTGGAGAATCATGAATTTGTTAAACAAAAACACACGCAACTAATTTTAAACCAATTATTTTATGCTATAGGTGAAAATCTTTTCTAATATAACGCAGATAAAATTTGATCTTACACATTTGTAACAAATGTTCAAAATGCCATCTCCTTTCAATCAAGCAAAGCATAAGTCGTTAAGACATATTTTAAGAAACGCAGATGCGAAGAGGAATTTCTTATATCCTTTGAGTAATATGACAATTTTAAGATAATCTATGATTTGAGGAATGTTTTCATAAACTTTATTCTTTAAATATCACCGCAGAAAAAAAGTCAGAGAGTTCTCAGATCCGGGGAATGAAATTCTTTTCTAAATGAAGATGGTGCCCCATACGAGTAATGAAACCATGAACATACTTCAAATTTATTTTTGTCAATTGATTCGTTTCAAGAAATTTTGATGACCTCGTTCCCCTAACCTGAGTATTCCCTGACTATTTTCCATGGCGATGTAAAGAACAGAGTTTATGAATGTACATGAATCAAAGTCCATCTGAAAATCGTTATGTTATTGAAAGGATACAAGAGTATTCTGGCCTATAAAGACAGATATCAATAAAGACATATATCAAACAAGCAAACAAATTCAACATTATCTCCTAGAAAATGGTAAACGTTTTGAAATTTTGTTGTAAATGTAGGTTTAAAATATTTTCTACGTTATGGTAGAACAATGTTTCATTGTTAGTACAAAAATATTTGTTTTGAAGTCTGTTGTTTTTGTATCAGCTTGTTTAATAAGTATCATTTTCATATTTAAAAAACATCTAATGCCGTTTCTTATACTATTTTATTTTTCTAAAAAAGTCCACGCTTTACACTACTATTCAACATAATTACCTCTACTATTAAGGCACGTGTCATATCGTAAAAACAAATTCTGTCATCCTCAAAGAAAACTGTTGCCTGATGGGATAACCATTGTAGCACAGCCGTTTTGACATCATGAACATCGTCATGGCACAGACCGCCTAAATTCTTTTTCAAGTAACCAAACAAGGGGAAGTCACTGGACTCCAGATTAGGGATTGACTGAGTGGAGATCCTTTTATTCCTAGATATATAAGGCGGTGAGATCTCGAGTTAGACGAGCCATGCAGCAAAACGATCCCTTTATTGAGCTTGTGGTGCTTGTTTGTTATTATTTGGCTTTTGTGCCATAATTCTTTTAATATATTAAGCTTAAAGAGACAGAAAAAAATTGAAGAAAAACTCGAGACTAAACGAGTGAATTGTTTATTATCATTGCTTAATAATCTAAAGGCTCTCTCCAGCGTTCCACCCTAGCTATCAGATCTACTTATAATTACATAATATACTATACGGCGTTTTATCTAATTGAAAAAATATTTTCTTACCGAGATCTTTACTCTTATCGTTTGAACAGTTTTTGAATCACATCCAATCCTTAGGATCGTCACAATGCTCCTGGCTGCTAATCCTTATACTCTTTAATCCTTATACTCTCTGTCTCTCCAATCTTTAGCTTATATATCTCTTCTAATTCTCCTCTTACTTTTATATGATTATATCTGAATCACTTCATTTTGTTTCGACCTGCATCTAATTTCCTAATCACGTTTCATTCTGGTTGAGAAGAAATTGTTGCTTTATGCAACTAAGCTCAATAAGTGTTCCCCAAGGTTCGTGAAGAAAAATTCACGAATAGTCCAACATCAAAAGTGTATCACGCCTTTTTCGTATTGTACTACGCAGCTTAGTTAAGATGTCACAATATGTTTCGGAATATGTTGTGTCACCCCGAGGCAAAAATTTTACAAACAATGCCCTTTACTTATCTTAAAATACATTGTATATGATTTTTCGTACTGAAATTATTTAAGCTTAAGTTTTTTTTTTCGGGGTGGGGGTGGGTAATGCTGAATACCTTCATTTCAATCTTCAAATAGTTCCATTCGTTTTCTTACCATTTCATCGTTCATAGTGTTTTAATTTTGTACTTCATTAATCTTCTGATGAGTTGCGGTAGTTTCACGCCTTTTCCATGCAGGAAACGAAAGTAAACACAAACAAATACCTCCGTGTCAGGTGTATAGGTGAATAGCCAACAGATATAGGTACTCAGTGCAACTGAGTAGAATATTGACAGAAGCGCTTCAGCTGCCATATTTAAAAACACACACGCCTAATATAATAAATTCCCGAGCATTGGAACTTTTAAGACACCCAGGATTAGCTCCTTTCTAGAGATATACATAGGGCTATTGGGGCGAAGAACCTAGTAATGTCGAACTTAAGATGGATGATGCGAACAACAAATTGAAAAGTTATTTCAATTTATTGTAAATTCTATACCTGCTTATATGAAGGGTTGAAAGTCTATTTAAATTTAGCGAGCACGAACCTCCATTAATACACTTTGCTGGTTGGCAGTGGATTTGGTCTTGGACCTTTGGTAATACTTTTCAACTCCTCTAGCCACTGCGCTCAGTCCCTTAAGGTAGACAAAACCTTAAAATGCTTCAAATTTCGCATGTTCTTAAAAAAAAATTTCTGTTGAAAAGAAATTGATAATTTGATAAGTAGAACGTTAGAAAACTTAGTTTTGAAATAGTAAATACAGATGCAACGTCATAGAGAAGAGTATTCGTATTTTCGTTTTCCTCAAAATGCGGATACACTTTCCTAAAAATCTATTTCATACATAGGGCTGTCATTGTCTTCTTTATAAATTGAGATTATTTCGTACACAGTGAAATCAATTTTTTTGGTAATAAACACTTACAAATGTTAGTTATTACACATTATTTGTGTGAAAAATGGAGATACATTTGAATTATAAAATTTTAAATTGTTTAAAATTTTATTAATCTCAAAATTTGAATAATTTGTTGAGAATACAAAATGCTATGTTTATAAGTACTCTTAAAATGTTCAAAGTTATGAAGGTAGAGAATTTCATACAATTTGTTTATAAGTAATCTGAAAATTCTTAAAGTTATAGATACTGTGAATTATATGTAAGATGTATCTAAAGGTAATGAAATGGATTACAAATGTGAATGCAACCATTGATTATTAATTGCTCATACATAATTACTTATGCTCAAAATGTGATTTTTTTAGTAAAAATATACATAAGTGCACAGGTATCTGTTAACGCATGACTTCTTTTGATTTTTATTTAAAAAATTGAGGAATATTTAAACTTGGCATAAAGTGAAATATTTTTTGTCAAATAGGTCTCATGTAACCACTAAAGTACGTTTGTTCCGATGTGATAGGAATGACATCTGAATACACATTATTATGAATGCTATAAGACAATGTGGTAATCTAATATAGAAGGTTAAATATATCTATGGAACAGATTCTAAAAAAATGTCATACCTGCCTCTTTGACAACTGAAGTAATATATAAAACTTAGAAATGACTCAACTTAACAATTTTTTCATGAAGCAGACAGTGAAGGTCTATTGTTATCAGTTATGAAAAAAACTAAATGTGTGGAAATAATCCTTATTTATTATATTTTTAAGAAAGGTCAAAAGACATATATATCTACATGTTTGTTTAAAAAAATCTTGGAAGAAATGCTCGTTGTAGAGCTTAGACAACTAAAGGTAAATAGTACAATGCACACTTCAAAAACTTAAAATATAAGCTTTTGAGAATGGAAAAAGGAATTTTCTTACTGAGCCCCCATTGGCAATGATTATCTATTCACACTCTCAACGTTGTTAATTTGTCTTATTAGAGAACATGTAAGCCAATATTCTTTTTGATCTGTTTCAATTTTGAAAGTGTATTCTGAATTTAATTAATTCTAATTCATCTTCATTATTCTTCAGATCTATTTACTTAAAATAAATGATCAAATTTATAAGAAAAATTCTGAATTTTTTACGATTACAATTGCTATAACTTTTTATATTCTTTAAAATTATTTTGAATTTAAGAAACTTTAAAGATATTATTTAAATATATTTCAAATATATTCAATCCAGAAGAAAAATTAAATTTGTATTTTAGTAATGTATCGCATTAAGTAAGGAGTTTTTTTCTGTACTTTTAAATTTACTATTGAAATTGCTATAATATTTTATTATTTGAGTGAATTAATTTAATAATTACAGTAACCAGTTACCTTTTTTAAAGTAAAATTTCAACAGAAATTAAGGCATGCTGAACTGATTTTTTTTATTAATAAACTTAAATTTTATTTTATTAATATAATACACTATTTACCATTGAAAATAACTTAAACTCCCCTCCTCCCGAGTTAGACAATTCTTTTCCGAGCATTGAAGTAAATTTTAAAGAAAGACTAACCAAGATGTTTCCACAAACGTTTTACAAATTTATATTTTAGAGCATGACTACATTTCTAGTTGTTTATTTTCATAATCGTCTCGGGTTTAAATAACAGTATTACATAAATATTTTATGTATTTTATCAATTTTAAAAGAAAAAAATGTTTGTGGGCGTCAAGCACTGTTTTTATAATAAATTACTTAAGCATTTCCTGTCTTCAGACTTTTAGAAACTTTACCACAAATTTGGAATACTGATATTTTTATAACCGATCAGTAACACGTTGCAAAAATGATTTATGTTTAATTCTAAAATTATTATTAGTAAACTGTATTTAAACTAAGAAATACAGCTGATTTATGATACGGAGTTTATCACTTTAGTGGCACACTAAAGTAATATTCAAAGCTGGAAAATTCAGTTACACTAAAAGCCGTTTTCATCAGCATTATACACGAAACGCACAAAATTTTCACATGTTCCTAAATAACAGTTATAAAAATATTTGCAGTTAAAGTCAAAACTAAATTAAACTCAGGAAACGAAAAATGTATAGACAAAAGTTTGTTATTGAAGTTCAAATTTTATGATTTCACTCAATAAAATCTCAAATACTAGAGAAAACCAAGTTTCTCTTAAATAAACTGATATGAATCGCTCAAAGTTAACAAAGAGGCTAAAACACAATAGTTAAGAAACATTAATGTTTCATTTAAATTTAATAAAGAACCCTATTCATCTAATTGCTACTGAAAAATCTTCTGCTTTAATTACAAATTTCATTACGGTATAATGCAAATTTAATCTCTTATAGAGGTTGAACACAATAATGAAATCTTGCTGAAGTCATAAGTAATAATCTAAGCTTACAATTTTGTAACCTTTAATTAGATGACATGTATAGCTGCATCATATAATAATTAAATTGCGTTAAGCATATCCATGCGAGCAATATTTGGATAATAATAGGAAAATGAGCACATATTCACATTTATTACCAAATTAGAAGGCAAAATTAAACTTTACCCCCTTATTCACTCATATTGATTAGGCATGGAAATAACGTATCGTTCTGCAATTTTCAAATGTGAAATAGAGTGTTATTGTAATTCATTTAATATATAATGACATATAAGAAATTGTTACTTCATGTAAAATGTTATAACAAATCTTGAGTTATCATTTCAAAGTAGCTCTTTAGCATATAAGCAATGAATTTTAACAGTTTGCTAACAATTACTCGTATTTGCCTTTTTCGAACATTTTAACTTTCTTTTGTTTTTGAATTAAGAAGACATTTTAAAGAGGTATACTATGAATTAAAAAAATTATTTTTCAATTGATTTAAGTACATATTATAATTCTGTACTCGTATATAAAATCACGTAATAATATAACAACACCCCTTCATCTTAATATGATTTTTTTAATAAATCGTAGGTAATTGTTTTAAGTCAACTTAATATAATATTTTCTTGCTCTCCATTTTTAATTTTTCATATTTCAAAATACTACAGGAGCATTATTTAAAAAAATACATCCAGAATGAGTTTTAGTTATAAAAATATCGTATTACTTTCTTCGAACAATTAAAGCTTGGATGTAATAATAAATTAACTATTTCATTTAATTAGCTGCAATAATCTATGTTATATATATAAATACATCAAATATTGTATCTTCATGATTTTAAACTAACCAAGTTGAAACTCATTTTCTAAAAATTAATAAGCCACAACTATTTTATCTATAATTTTATAGTCTTTCCTGAAGCACTTTGGAAATATAAATTTAGCACTTTATTATCTCTAATGTATAAAACAATGCGTGGAGAGTTATTAAACATTCTGAAAATAAATTCAACTACATTTGAAATGAAGAGTGTAATAAATGTAATGAAATAAGTATGATTTAAACTATTTGATTTGAAATGCTACAGCTCTAGTCATTTTTAAAATCAATAAAAAGGACGCAATGGCTTCCACGGGACATGACATGTATGTGTGTGTGGTATTGAAAAACGAAGACATCTATCCTAAAAATTCATTTAAAATCTCTTGACAGCAATAAACATTGAAATATATTAACTCGATTGCCAAATGATGGTTGAAAGTAATTCACATAATGCATTGAATAGTAACTTATTCACTTTTGCGATGATAAATCGATGACATATCTTAGAATCGATTCATCATTTGAAGGACAATGCTTATTTAAATGCTTTAGAAATCCTTTCATCTCCAACTATCAATCAAAATACCCAAGTCTCTTCTAACTTTCCTGATACATTAGTTATGTGATCCACGTTGGTTTGAATGGCGTAAGTCAACCGCTTAGAAATTGAAATTATAATTCCAGTATAGGGTTGGATAATTCGTTTAATTCCGGGAGAATGTTGAACGGGTGGATAACTAAGACAGAAAAAAGATATTTATTTTGAAAAAAAACTTTGGATTTAAAAGAATGCTTCACAATATTTAGATCAAAAACGAAATGATGAATATAACATTATTCTCATGTTAACTGATAGATTAGTGTATGTGTGTGAAGTGCAACAATATATATATTTTTTTATTTTAAGAAAAGATTATATAACTTAAATACACTAATTAAAATGACCTGCGTTTGCTTAAATAGCTTTTCTTTTTGTGAGTCAGAGATTCATAAATAAGTTTCATTCTTCTTAAGTTAATTAGAATTTGTTTAGTATATTGTCTTCGACTAAAAGTTGGAATGCAGCAATAATTTTGTTGTAACTAGTGTTTTAAATTAATAAATCGCATAATTATTAACCGAAATATGGAGAAGATAGAGCTCAGTTCTGCAATGACCGTCTTTGAAAAGTCAAAAAAAAAAGAGCTCCGAAAAATACATAAGTCTAGATGGTGACTATGTAAAGAAGTCTTAAAAATAAGAAATGAAAGTTTCTATCTTGATAGCTCTACTAATAATGAAACTTTCAGAAATCCCGGAATAATAATTAAGACATTAATATACTGAGGATTATTTCAATCTACGGCTTCTTGAAATCAAATATATCAACAGTAATAGTTATAATTTACAACATCTTGTACTTAACAATTAACTAACACAAATTTTTTTTTATCCACACATCTCGGTTACTTCTTAGTAATTATTAATACTTCACGATACCCCCTCATATATATATATATATATATATATATATATATATATATGTGTGTGTGTGTGTGTGTGTGTGTACAAAATACAGGAAACACTTAACTTAAAAATAAGAATTAAATTATACAATTATCGAAATAAGAATAACGTAAACCAAAATTAACAAAACTTATTTTTTTATAAATACATATATATTATAAGAATTATGAATTGAATTATAAACTGCAAAATTAAAAAAAATAAGCTCAAGCGAAAGCTTAATTTTTTTAAAAATCAATGACTATTAAGAAAGCAATGAGTCAAAAAGGACATGAAGTAATTTAAACTGGTTTTCTTTCATTGGACAGAAAGGCTTGATTAAATGTATTTTACAGATCCAAGTCAAACCCTCGGCAAATGACTTTATAATAAAAATTGCTAAAAACCATAAATAAAAAGAACAAGGTCTATAAATCCTAAAATTTGGACACCATATTCCAAAAATCAAGCTAAAATGAAATTTTCTGTATAAGATCAATAATTCTGATTTAAATAACTTAAAATAACTTGTCTATAAAAAACCTGTAATCCTATTATCAGTATAATTGACTGATATTATTATTAGTATCTAAAATCAACATAGAGCCTGTCTCTCCATGTTTTATCACATATGCAATGTTGATAATTATAGCCTTCCACCCCTTCTTACTTGAATTTTGAACACAATTCTCCAACTACCACAAGCACAAATAACATGAATTCTATGAAAATACTTATTATTTTTTAAAATTATTAAACTCTTACAAATCAAAGTACTTTCATAAATAAATTTAAAGCATATAATTTCTATCACCATTTATTGACTGAAATTTGAAATAAAATAGTCTTTATTTGAAAATTCATTCTCATCTTCATAAAATGAGTATACACAATCAAATGCTTTCTTGAAGTTTTTAACACAGTCAAAAACTTTTATTCTATTTTATAATTTTCATACTTTAAATGTATTTTTAAAAACTAATTGCATGATTAGCTTTACTAAAATTATTGTAAAATTTCTTAAAATCAGTAAATTTTTAGGAACTAAGTTTTTAATGCAAGGATAAAATGAAATATTTCTAAATATAAAAAGACAAAAATTGCTTTTTAAGAAAAGAACTCAATTAATATGAAAATTGAAGGGTCTGAATTTTTTTCCGTTTTATTTTCATTTGTCTGAAATAAATTTAAATAACAAGAATAAAAAGATAATGTACCTTTTTATGGTAAACATAATTAAAATAATAGGGCCATCACACACACATGTACACACACACAAAATATCTAAATAAAATAATATCATTTTTATCTATCATAAATTTTGTAATAAATGTTATAAATATCTTCACTAATTTTGTATTTATATTCTTTGAAAGCTTCTAAAGGTAACCCTTATTTAATAGGGAATTTAGTAAAAAGGTTATCAGTATGATAGTGTTAAAACACGCACGCACACACACACATATATATATATATATATATATATATATAATAAATGAATCAACGAAATATATATTTATTCATGCGTCTTAAGATCTAAAAGTGAAATATTTTTTTTCAGTTTCTAGAGAATACATTATAATTACCTCCTTTTAAAAGTTAGTATCTTTACAACGGCTGAGTTGTTGAGAATCGTGGTACTATTTTAACTTAAGATGTTTTTACTTTAAAAATTTTCGAAAACTGTTCTCTAAATAGCTTCTAATTCAATAGTAATTAATTTTATTCTTAATGTAATCTTTTCAGTTAGGAATTATCATAACGATGAAGTACGGATGTATACTATTTAAGTAAATAGTTAAGTGCTCTTACAATATATTAGGAGCTATTGCAAAGATAAACAGATAATCAAGTTTCAATGTGTCTAGACACTGAGGGGAGTTTCAAAGGTATGGAAATTTCCACAAGGAATTGTTTGACGCTGTTAGCCATCAGACGATAGATGTAAGGAAACAAAGATAAGCGATTCTTCACATAAATGATGTTATCTCATAATAGATAAATATATTAGGCCGGCATGTCTAAGCATATGAGAAATAGGAGTAAGGGCTTGAATTGCCCTGTTTAACTTAGTTCAGTTATTTCAAAGAATGTATTACAATTTTTTTTTCTCACAAAAAATTTAAGCTAATATATTGTTAACATATTAATAAGTAGTATGTGAATATATAAAGAATTTTGAATATTTGAAAAACTGAATAAACTATAAAATAATTGATTTTAAAATATTTTATATTTAAATTTCTTTACCTCAAGTGAAAATTTCAGGAACAGTTTCTGCAAATTTTAAGGTTTAGTTATATTTGTATTAAAAATTGTTTCTTTAGTGATGGAATAAAAACTGCTGCGTTTATTTTATATCCAGAAGCTCACAAATTTAAGGCTATCCGCGTTTTTTTACGTTAAAGCTTCGTGGAATATTCTTTTCGTTTAAGCAACTGATTACTCAAGATATCATTCCTCTTTCTGTTACGAATGAAAATAAAATACATAAATTGAAACTATTACAAAGAGAAACACACTTAAAAGTATTTACACTATAAATAATATTTTTATAGGAACACAAATATTTAATAACTATTCGATGAAAAATTAACGAATTGGAAATTAAAATAAAAAGTTCTTCCTTTTTCAAATGCAAATAGATTTTCAATATCAATTTGATTTGGCTTACATCATAAAGGAATATTAAAGTATTTAAACCTGTAATAATGAGTTACAAACAGTTTCCACTTATTAATAGGTGCTAGTCAATATGTACATTCAGTATCAACATTCCTAGTTCACATATTTACGTGTTATGGTGCAATAAGCTGTGTTAAAAATAAAATATTCATTTATTATTTTTTGGAAAGAGTTAATATTTATAACTGTCAGTATTATTTATCATAATTAATTTAAATCAAATAAATTAAAAAAAAGTCCTTTAAAATGCAAATAATAGTAATAACTAAAATCTTTGATAAGTCATAGAAAAGTAAATGATTGTAATAATCTGTGAAATGTAGCACATTCCTGGCATAAATCATTTAAAATAGCATATCGATAATAAAGAACTGAAATATTTCATTTATTAAGGTTATTTTACTATTAATAACCTTAGGTATCCTTAAAATTTGTAAACTAAAATAGAAACTCGTCTAAAATTGCTTGATAGGCTTCAATAGAAAAGCCGTCAAGGAGAGCAAGGTGTGTCTTAAGAATCACATTACCTTAGACAAGCGTGATCAGGAGTACCAACAAACACACTTAGAAACGTCAGTCTTCTGAAGAAGCTTCGAAAGGACGATAAAACACTTTGGAAGACAAAAAGCACTTCTTTCTCTCTTTACTGGCAAGGTGCCTTTTTTCTTTCTCCTTCAATGGGCGCTCGCTTCTATTTTCTTACGACGAAATCAAGGAGTATGACTACCCAAATGATCTTATTGAAGGATGTTTTGTTAGTGAAGAATATCACATTTCATTAATTAATAGGGCTTTAGATTTTTAAATTAATGGAATGTGGTGAGAGAATTAGGTTTTTTAAAATTTGTACATGTGCAAATATTTAATAAATTAATTTTTAGGGGCACTTTCATAAAAATTGCAAAGAAAGATTTAATCAAAGCGAAAGAAACAATATTTATTATAGGCTAACGTAATGAAAAAAATATCCTGTTTGTAACATGCATGTGATAATTTAAATGATTTAATTAAATGTTGGCCATGATTTCTAGAGAAAACTGATTGGTTACTTGATTATAAGAAGTTCCGAAGAAAAAAGTAGTTTGAATAATATATTTCAAATAAATATTACTTTGTCGAAATAAAGAATACAAAATATCACACTAAAATATAATGAGAAAGCCTTAGAGCAAGATGTTGTGCATAGTTGATGTTAAGGTTTCTAACATCAACTATGGCTACTAATAGGCTTCAAATTTTGCATCTTTTATTTTTCAGTGAAGAAATTTTCCAAATTCCGATATTATGAGACTAATAGTTTTGAAACTGTAAACACAAACATGCCACATCATGGATAAAAATAACTGTATCTGCGTTTTTCTTAAGATGTACTTTTTTCGGAATTCGATACAATTTACTATATCCCTAGTACTGATATCTTACACATTATGAAGTGAGATAATTTCCTATACAGTGAACATAATTTATTTTTCTAATACACACACATAAATTTTAGGTATTGAGTAGTATTTGTATAAAAATTAAGCAAAATTTGATTCATAAAAGAATCTAAAAATTTTAAAACTTTATTTTTGAAATCCTAATTTTATTTAGTTCATATAATGCTACATTTATAAGTACTCTGTAAATTTTTAAAGTTATAAATGCAGCACATATCAATCAAAATGTACCAATTAAGTTAAAAATAGGACTTTCAAATGTAATTAAATATTATATATTGAATATTAAAATTGCTAATACACACACATGTAAATATTTGTGCTTATAAATGTGATTTTGCTTGCAAAAACAGATGCACAAATATACAAATACCTCAATTTTAAAATATGAATTCTACCGCTTTTAATTTTAAAAAAAAATTCCAGAAAGTTAAAAGAAGTTAAATGAGTTAGTATGTGTTAATTTTATAATTCATGGAAAAATGAATTTAGCAGATTTAAATTGATAACTTGAATATGTTACGAGAAATTTTATAAAAATGATTATAATGTTTACATAAAAACTTTTAATACCAAATTAGACTAAAATTTGTGAAAAAGTACATTACAAATCCACTTTAGAAAACCGTGAATATTCCTTATTCTTTTGCATTAAGCGCAACAATTGTGAATTATGTTAAATATTATTCGTAACATGCTAAATATAGGGAAAGTGGTTGTATAAAGCTATGAACATGATAAGATTTATATAAAGAAGTACCGTAGAGCTATTTACGCATTTATTTGAAGAATTACAGCAATTTATGTCAGAAATAATTGAAAGAGGGAAAACTTTTAGAAAAGAAATGTGATACTCGGGATGGTAAGTTTTTAAGACTTGTATATTTTAACAATTTTTTTCTATAAATGAAAGATTGCTGTTCGATAGATTTTGTATTTTTTGATGTTGTCAAAATAAAAATAATCCAGAGAAGTAAGCAACAAATTAGTAATAATATTATTCTTAATGGATCTATTTTATTTGTATGCTCAGTATTATTTTCTATACATTTATCTAGGAATCATAATTCAAACATCGGAAGAGTCTTCTTATACTTAAAATATTATTTACACTTGTTATAATTATTAGTAATTTGACTTAAATGCTAATATCTTAAGAGAAAAGAAAGTTTATTCTATTTTTCATTTGAAATCAAATACAAACTGCAGACATTTTTAAAAATAGGAGCATGAACTTAAGAAATGGCGAAAAATATGCATAACAAATCAAAAGCCTTATAACCAACATTTAAGCCCACACACACATATTAACTATTATGCTATATATTTATTTTAATACATCTGGAAAAAAAGTATATTTACTGTAAGTATATTCTTAATTTTAATATATTTTATTACATTAACTCAAAAAAAAACCCTATTTGAATTACCGGTGCACTGAATAGTATTTGTTACAAAATTCCAAGCAATTTAAAACTATCTAAACTTTTGAAACTCATTAGGACATTCAAGAAAAATAAATTTTAACGTTGTTCTTTAAAACGTTAGAATTTATATTCATTACAGTTTCTAACTTTTTTACAAGATAACAGCACTAAAACAAGGTTTTTAGTACCAATAAAATCTCATTTACGGCTGAAAAAAATACTTCAATCTGATTTTTCTTTAAAAAAAGTTATCCATTTTAGGAAGTACAAAAAACACCTAGCGTTACTAGAAGGTAGAGAATAAAGAATTTTTTAAAGAAATAACCTACCATTATTAGTGCCCAAATTGAACGAGCACCGAAGTGTTGAATATTTGGAGCTAAAATTCTTCCTTTCGCCTGGAAACAGCGGTAATTGAATTCTGTTTCCTTGGGAAGAAGTGATGGCTTCGCGTGACTTTTCTCTAATATATTCTGTTAGCTTATTTTTGTTGAGGAGTGATGTTAGTTAGAGAACATTTCATTCCTTTTCAGTTTGTTTTTGACTTCCATTACACAAGGTCGTGACTTTTACGAAGTGAATAGTTGTTAGAAATGTTTTATTTTGAATAAGCACAATCAGTTGTAACAAAACGATATATAAATGTGGAAAAATGCCAATATGTGTGGAAACAATTTAAATGTAATTATAAGGTGATTTTAGATAACAGGATTAGAGAAATTTAAGCAATTTAATTATTTTAAAAATAAGTATTTTTGTACATTATGAACTATGCATAAATACACATATATAAACGCAGCAATTTATGATATAGTTTAAATTCATATTTTTAATTGCATTTTACTATCAATTTCGTTTGATATTATATGTTTGATGTGTTTATATATAAAACAAAACAAAAATTCGTTTCAAGATGTAGAGCATAATAACTTAAAATTATGGTTTATTTTATATTTAATATGACACATTTTCTCTTTTATCAGTTTACTTTATGTTCAATAACTTTGATAATATTATCCTCTTTGAGTTAGGTATTTTTTTCGAATTCTTAATCACTATGATAATTACATTTATTTTAGGACGGGTTGTTAATATATTTTATTTTAACGTTATTGAAACTTCTTAAAAGAGTGCATAAATAAATTTTTAAGAATTTAGAAGTTATGAATCTAGTACAATATAATTATAATATATTCTTTGAGTTCCACGTCGAACTTATTTTCAATTGTTATTACAGATTTGTGAAAATAAATTACTGTTTGTGTAAGCATTACTGCTTTTATAAGTATTATTTTAATATTCCTTCAATGAATGTTATAGAATTAAAAATTTAAAGTAACATTTCATTAAGAGCTTAGCATTAATTAATAAATTTAAACATTTCATTGAAAGGATTGACAGGAATTGAACTTTTAAATTAGTTTTAAATAATTTTCTTTGGTTGGAAATAAGAAATAGAATAAAAAGAAATATTTCGTTCAGTATAATTAGAGTCAAAAAGTGATATAGAAGAATGATTAATGGCTTTCCATTTTTTATACAGCAAAACATAACCATTAATAGTAGTTTAGTGATTTGAAAATGTAGCTATTTAAGACTATGTTATTTGATATAGAAATGTTTTTCTTCGTGGGTTTTCATATCTAATTTTACAGTCTCGTAAGTACTTGCAATTTTTTTTCATTTTTTTTTCTTTTCCTTAATTAACCCAGATCAGGTACATGTACCTTTTAATTTATAACATAATTAAACTTCGACTCTACAAAACTCGTATCCATGAATCAAAAGTTGTATTGTTGCCAAAGAAAATAAGATTAAATAGAATCAAATTCATCTTGTTGTCTTGCCTGTATGCATTTGCATTGCTTGTTTTATTTGCTTTGTGAACCGAAACATCTAAGTATCTCCAAGCCTATTCACATCAATAATCTTCAAATGTGTGCAGTCATGCCTAAGCATATTTAAAACTTCCTAAATCTGTTCAATAATCTTCCTTTAGCGGTTTAGTTTAACAATTATCTAGCTCTAGTGTTAGGTATTTGTTCTTCTACAGCGTTTTATAAAACTTATTCCTGATTTTATTTATTTAATGAGTGAGAAAAACGTTTTACAACACTTTCTCCTAAAATTCTTAAGTGAATGTATTTATAAGTATTTTACTGTAAAGAATTTGTGTTTCTCATTGATGCTTTTATGTAAATATAGACTGCCTAAATTATAATTGTATAGATAAAGTTATTTGAACAGAATTAGAATTCAATAGCTCTAGGTTTAATTTAAGTCATTTAGCTCTAAGATTCTGAATTTTTCATCAGAAACCTATCATTATAACCTAAGACTCGGTAGCCTAGTTAGAAGAGAAATTGTTCAAGTTTTGAACTTCTAAAAACACTAATGTAGCGTGAGTGATGTTCACTAATTCCTTCGGGACTTGACGTCATCGTGTTGGTGTGGCATGCATATAGAGTGTGAGTCCAGCTCAGGTGTTGTTCCTAACAAATTACTTTGGTTTAAAATCTTAAGGTTAATCACTAATAGACATATTCAAAGTTAATAAGTCAGCCACTGCTATGTATGCATACATTATATGAAAAATATTTAGGAGGATGAAATCTTAAGCACATATGTTTTCATACCTTGCACTAATATTTCGAGTCTTATTTTGTAGAAATGCATTCTTCATCATGGACAGATAGCTCGTAATGAAATTCAGTTCACATTGTACCTTTTTAACATTACCAGATACGTTTTTTAATTCTTCTAGCTTTAAGCAGCATCGTACTAACTGACTTGGTTAATATAAAATAAAAAATCATTTTATTCGTAATAAAATCAAACAATACATGAGACACAATGAATAGAAATAACTGCAATAGTGAGGTGCTTTCGATTGAATATATATGCATATATTCAGCGCTTAACATGAGCATAAAGGATTGTGATAAACATAAAAAGGGATTTAGTTCCCCGAATAAAGTTCGTTTTTCATTTTTTAGAGTAGTTTTATGCCTTAAAGAATTTATATATTTCTAAACTGACAGAGACATCTGTTCTTTTCTTAGTAATGCATTCGATTTCTACTTTTTATGTAATGCATAAATTTTATATGGATTTTCAATACTTTCAAATGAAATTATGCATTTGTTTTCAAAATAGTTTTCTTTATCCACCTTTAAATTTTGTGTGTTTTATTAGCGTAAAAATTGAGATAAATATTTTTTTTAAAAAAAAAATAAAGTGCTTATTTGGTAACGAAATCTCAAGCAAAATGTATCTGATACCGAAAAAGATTTAAAACATTTTTTGCTGAATGTTTTTTTTAAATGAATAGTACCTAATAACTTTTTCCCCGTGTCAACTTTAAACGTGGCAACACTGATTCATCTCCCCCCACCCCGTAGCTGAGTTGTTAAAATGAATGGTAATAGCATACTTGCCAAAACTCTGCGGAAAAGAAACGCTTCGCCATAAACACTTTTCATGACAGTGATTGCTTTCAACACTCCGCAAAAAGTTCGATGGCATTGTAATTATCTCCCGAAATGACGGAAAAGATCATTACCAGTACGTGAGAAGCAGCGGTGGCAGAAAAGTGTAAAGTGTATTAGAACCTCCTCAATGATAGCAGAAAAATTTCCAGTCACGTTTCTCGTGTCTCACGCATTACTTAATTATTCATCCGAAAAACAAATATCTCATATAGATGGAATTTTAAGATGTCTTGCATCTGTTGCACTTTTTAAAAGGGCAAATTTCACGCTCAACACCTAGTGTTATTATCCGGTAACAATGGTAAACATGGATTGGTTTCTTTTTGCATACCAAGTGCCAATTTAAAACGATGAGAGATCCTAGCATTTCGAAGTCATTTCTAAAAGCATCACGTTTATAGGATACGATTATTACTAGCGTGGGAGGGTAGTTGTCTACGAACAATCTCCTTTTAACAGAAACCGTTTTCCCCAACCTTCCTCTATTCGCCTAAAGTAGTACAATAAAGCACGTAGTATAGAAACAAAGTTACCTTCTCTTATAAGGGGAAGATATTTCCCCGCCAGAATCATCATCAAAGCTGCCGCCATTGCAACTAAATTCCCTCTCTGAAGTTGGAGGAAAACTGCATTAAAATTCTGAAATTGTCTTTCGTTAGCAACTTGCCAGGTCGATTTAGTTACGCAAAAAAGTGTCAGTACTTCCGCAAGGGAGGGGGTGATGATGAAGTAATATTAATTTTTTTTCTAAAGTCGAATCACACTTTTCTTCGAATGGTTCCTCAGTAGAATTGCGGGGAATTCAATTGTGTATGGTATGCGGCAGAATTATTGCTGGAAAGCATTAAATGGTGTTTTATTTACCATGAGAGTTGAGTATTTTATGCAAAGCATCGCAACGCTAAAGCAATAATACTCTTTTGTCAATAGTGAATGCGAGAAAAATGAAAGGAAAGGTGATAAGTGCTTTGCTAAGATTAAGTGGATGAAACAAAATACAAAGTAACGAAGCTTGTCTTTTCAAACCTTGACGCTGCTACTAGAAATCATTGCGATAATCTAATTTCTTGTATATTTTATGACTTCGAATTTGAAAGGAAAAAGTGTTGGGGCTATCAAATCACACTGTATAGTGTTGATAAATATGTGCTTACTTAATTTTAAACTAATTAATAAATAAAATATTTTACTGAAAAGAAGAGAAAGTCTCATCCAGCTATATAGAAAAATTTTCTTTTAATTAATATGTTTTCTGTTTAGGTAAATTAAAAAAAGAAAAGATTCTCAATTTGCAACTAAAATAATTCTTCATAAAAGATGAAAAAAAAAAAAAAAAAAGATCATGTATTGACTTCTTAAGTGTCTTAGGATTATTAAAGTCTGTATTAGAAGTCAAAGACTTATTTTTTTTTCTAAATAGTATTTTAGATATTAAAATAGTTGATATATGCACATATATTCTTTTTCAATTTTAATTTTAATGTGTGAACGTTAAAAATAATTTCATCCTTTTTTATTTTAAACTTTAAATTAACAATAAAATCTAAATGTTAACATATAAAACATTAGAAATTTGAACTCCACATAAATTTTTAAAAGTGCATTTCTTTTTGATTTTGAATAACAAAATTAGTACATTTAACGTTTATGTTTGAAATGATTTTTGGAAAGATGTACGTTAAAAGGAAGATAAAGTACCTTTGATGTTACAGGACAGAAAAGATAAAAACATAAATATAAGCAAAAATATTTTTTTTCATTTCCTAAGTATTACTTTCAAAGCACTGTTCAATTTAATTAAGTTTTTAATTAATATATATGACATTCTTACTCAAGTTATCCATTTTTGATCTTTTTGGAAATGTTAAATATTTCAATTTTCAGAGAACCAGATTCTTAAAAATAATAAAACTTTATTTACTATACGTAAATATATTTCATAACATGATACATTTTAATGAGAAACCGTATATACACACACACATATATATATAAACAAAAATAGTATACACACACAAATCACAACATATAACAACCTAAGTATATTCAACATTATCAATACTATTAGCAAAAAAACTAAATATTTAAGGAAATCATTAAAAAACCAATTAATATTTATAAAGATCATATAAAAATTAACTTAAATATTAAAACAATCTAAAATTTAAAACCTAAAAACCAAAAAAAAAAAAAACAAATAACAAATTATTAAAGAACCAATCAAATTAAAAGAAAGCCAAGTAATAGAAAAGAAATTTTACAGTAATGGATATATATATATATATTTGATATTAATATCGTGCAAAAATAAGACTCTTCTTTATTACTTCATAAGCTGTTGCTCATATGAACTAAACTCAGATAAAAAAAATAATAATACTCATGTATAAAAATGTGCTACAAGCCAACAAAAATGGAATGATTTAAGACTTTTTGCTTCTTATCGATTCCCTATCTCTAATTTTCTTCTTTCTAAAAATATTCTGCTTAATAATGTTAGGACAAAAAGTAACACCATTCTTTGGTAAGTTTTTCACATCGAAACCTACAATTTATAATGCTTCAAAATACAACTTTCCGAATTCTTGCTGCCATTAATCATTTATGCAGATACTTTATCACATATTGCAGAGACATGTTTGTCTCAAAAATGCGAAGAAAATGTCGAACATCCGATATCATTCGACAATAAGAAACTGTGAATCGAACAAAAGTGCGTCACTTTTGAGAAAATAGTATTTACACGCTCCTTCGTCTGAAAGAAGTTGGAGATATACATTTTAAAATCTGAAATCCGAGTCATCATAACTGTCCACGATTTCTTCTTTCTGGATGCTTTAGCGATTGCAGAGGTGAGTTTTAGCATTACAAAGACTTCAATGCCAACTTAACACCGGGAGAAAGAACATTAGAATGCAGACACTGTGAGCCGTCTATCTTCTTGTCGTTGGAATCATAATTCAAAACAAACAGAGCTGAATATTTTATAACTTTTCTTACACCTAGTTGACTTTACATACGACTTTGTTATCATAGCCCTAGCCATTTACTGATCCACTGCAGTAACTATGGACAAATAGCGTACCCTATATGCCATCAATAGAAGATTCTATAATTCTCTTCTGTTGATAAAAATGTCTATTTTGTGATCAGATGTGCTGCCATTTGAATGGGGCTAAAAATTCCGTAAATACTAGTCAATACCGCAAAAGCAAAAAAATTGTCTCACTTCTTAGAAAATATCAATTAATAGTTGTATAATTGACAAACCTCTTCTTGAATATAGAAGATAATTCAAGTGAAGTTGCTTTTGTTAATTACAAGAAACTAACTGAAAAAATTTTAAGCTGTCAGTCACATGTGTAAAAAACACATAATTATTATATCAATTTTGAATGAAAAGCGAGAGAGATTCCCTTCACACATAGTTTCCTCAATCTCCATAACGTTAAAAACACCAAGTTAATTTAACACTTTTAAGAAATTAACTGGTCGTCAGTCACCAATTTTTTGCATGCATTTATTACATTGTTATTTTTTAATGAAAAATTATGCCAAAAAAAGGGTTCATTTTTTTTTTTTTTTTTTTTTTTTTTTTTCATTTCCGAATTTTTTCCACATATCACTCCATGAAAAAAAAACTAATCAGATTTTAAAAAAAATTCTCATTTAAAAAGTAAGAGTACTATAAATTCACTTATAAAAGTTGGTGACGGTTCTACTTGTCGATTTTCTTAAAAATCTTAAACCTTTTCATTTTGAGCATTACTAGTTTCGGGAAATTCAGTTTGAAGTATCTCATAATACTTTTATAATATTTTTCAGAATCTAAAGAAACTAATTAATTGTTATATGCAACAAAAATGCTTTTCACTTGGAATATATTGATATGTTTTTAAGTGTCACGAAATCTGTTATGGATTTAATATAGATTTTCAAGTACATAACGAAGTGAAATAAATCCTCGGATTTTTTATATATAGCAATTCGTAACGACATTTATCATTGTGTTTCCCCGTAATTACTTCTTTCATTTTCTATTGCAAATGACAATTGAAAGAGTCGCAAATCTATAATTAAATGAACCCAACATCATACAGTGATGAAATCTAAGTTATTTTATTCAGGTGTAGGAATAAACACAGGTCAGTCCTTAAACCAACTATATCTGTAGAAAGAACCCCTATATGCATCTGATTCTGAAGAATAATGTAATAAATATTACGTATAAATATTAAACCATTCGAGATCGAGTTTCTAGTAGAGCCTTACATGAGGGTTCGATTCACTGACCCTTTGCAGAATCGTTCCTAGTTGTTACATGATCACTCCTTGCACTTTTTAATGCAATCACTACTCATTCGTTCATATGAGTAACTTTCTCTCAATTTCTCTGCTACTGAATTGCTTCGTATTAAATTCTTCATTGCAAATGAATGTAATTTATCAAACCTGTTCAATGTTTAATATCTAATCTAATATATACATAAGACACGTTTCTTCTTTTAGGAGAGATCTTCAATTCAAACAATATCATTTAAAGTGTCAGTGTTATTTCAAGGGAAAACGTGCTAGAGCCCACGTTATAATTTCAATATAAAAATTAAAGCAAAATTCCTTATCAGGGTGTTAGATAAACATTTAAATATTTATTCAAAACATTCGATTAAATACGTTTTAATATTGTACAATTAGTCAATAAATTAAACATGGTCCTTCAAAAAAATAACAAGTACATTACATTTACTTTAAATAGTAAATCATTTGCTTTACTACTTATATCACATTTTGAATTTTCATATTAGTTATCCTCATAAATAACAAAAGCCACAATAATTGAGGTAATTAAATATTTATTATTGTTTAACAGCAAACTCGTCAATTCCGATCATAAAATAGGTATGGAAAGGTAAGAAAAAAATGCTTTCTCTGCGCAATCTTTGCTTGACATGTTACACAATATATAAAGATGCGTGGTTACAGGAATTAGCTTATGGGTGTGTCAGCATTTCTCGTGATGGATGAAAGATCGCGATGAATAATGCGTCTCTAGGGAGTATTCTACTTACTTTTTATCTTAGATCCTTTACTACACCCGATTTAGTGGAAATACTGTACTATTCCATAAATGAAACGCATGTTAAATAAAGTCGGTTTTTGGCAATTTCTTCCATCAATCATTTTCTACTTTTATTAATATCAGAGGAAAATACCATCGAGCTTATATTTCTAAATTTGTCAAGTACAGACTGATGAATGTTTCACAAAATCAAGAACAAGATTTTCCTGAATGATAAGATTAAATAAAGATAAAGTGCTGAAATGTTTGCTGATTTCACATTCTATCGATGAGTCTGATTTTAATACCGTTCGATGTTATGCTGCATTAAAAAGTTAATAACATTGAAACACCTATTTGAATCACATAAATTCGTATTGCTTCTAAACTCTCTGGGAACTTATTATATGAAAATTTAATTTAGTAGAAAATATTACATCAATTAGTTAAACAATTAAAACACATCTGATAGGAATTTATTACCTATTTTCTCCAGTTTTTAGGAAACTTTGTTACCCTAATATAAATCCTGCGGGATAACAATTTACTTTTTTCATTTAAAATAATATTTTCTAAAAGTCTAAAACTATAACTATCAGGCTATATCTTATTAAATATTTTTTTTAATTTAAACTTAAAGACGTTTCTCTTTGTTGTTGAGCATTCTCATTTTAAGTCGTACGGTTTTAAAAATGAGGTAAAAAAAAGTACATGTTTTCGACGATTAATGACAAACGGGATATCTAAGTCAATTTGGTGTTACCATCGTGTGCTGCCTTTAGTTAAGCGCCACAAAACAAATGTGAAACTGAATTAAAGTTTTGTTCGCATTGCTCCCGCTTAGAGTTGTCGTCGTCAATTTGTGACAAAGTTGTCACCGCGGATAACACCTGGATTCATTATAAAACACCGGAAGCCATGCAATATTCAAAACAATGGGTTGCTCCCGATAATCTCCTCCAAATAAAGGCGAATTTGATCACCTCTACCTGAAAAGTTATGACGACGAATTTTTGGGGTGCAAATGCTTCGTACTCGGGGACTTCTCAGAAAAATGAAAAAACTATAATTGGATATTACTGCAATGAGTTATCCCCACTCCCATTTCTCCATCCTAATACCCAACTTTCCATTCCTATCACGAGTACTTTTTAACATCCCCTTATGCCTTTTAAAGTCTTAGAAGATTCCATGATTGTAGTTCAGAGAGTAATGGATTAAAGACAGGATAAAATTTAACATGTTTGTGTAGAAAAATTATTGATGTCGCTCTTTAAATCTGATCTGGTCTCAAACTCCTAACGGGAGTTTCAAATTTTACCCAAAAAGAGTTTTGTTTCAAAATAATAAGAGTTTTCTCCAAACTCCCATTGTGCAACTCAAACAAAACATAAAATCAATCAAATTAAACTAAGCCAAACTTACTAAAATCTTTCTAACGCACATACTGAAATGTGAAAATTTACACCCAAATAATGCAGAATCGGAAATTGTATTAAAATAAAATAAGCTCCATATAACTCAATGGATTAACACTTTATTGTACAAAACATTCTTTATGTGTTGCCCTCCCTACATTCAGTAGAAATTAAACTCCTTTAAACTTGGAATGAATTCGAATATTGTATGCAACTTTTCGTTTCACTCTTTGACAGGAGTTACTATTTCGTTATCGAATTCCATTCTGCCCCTTTTATACACACAATAGATTTAATACATAGAATCTAATCCAAGTTGAAACCATTCACTGAGTCTTTCAGAAAATACTGTAGAATTAGTTGCTTGTTACGGAAAAGTTCATTTAAAGTTAATTTCATACGAAACCCTTTTTCAAACAGAGAAGTTCAGTTTGGGACGCTGATTCAAAAGTAAAGTTTTAGTTAATTGCGTTATAAAATAAGCGTATGTACGCACTATCAAGCTCGTTATCTTATTCGAGAATCGAATAATTAGGCCATAATTGTCTAATATAATTAATCTTAATAATCTATTCATGAGTTTGATGAATATTTCTGTTCAAAAGCTTAGGAATTCGGGTTAATAGTACAAAGATATTTATATTGTAATAACACGCATTTAATTTATAAAATATGAAAGGTCCAAATAAACAGTTCTTAAGTTATTTCAAAAGATAATTTGTTATAGTTTCAATAGTATCTAGCAATGGATAAATATGCTCGAATAAGTATTAAAATATCAAATCATTGAAGAAAATTTTTTGTAATATCTTTATATGCTTGATTAGATTGTATTTGAGCCCAATAACAGTTAAGTGTTCTCGATGCCCTAGTGGCAATAGAAGCGAAATCGCGATCAGCATCATTTCTGCGAGTCATTGGTTCGAGTTCTGATGCTACTAAGATTCGAAATATAGGGGAGCTGATGCATGTTAATCCACAGCTGCCTGAAATCTAACACATTCTGTAATATCTGTAATTTGCAACATTTTGTGCATGAGAATCCAATATACAAAATAAATTTTATCCTCATGTTTATCGGTTATTCTTAGTGTATATATTATAATTAAAACTTCAACTTCAGCATTGAGGAACAAGTAACTTTCTGCTATCCCTACGTCAACATATGTAAGAGGTTTCTGTAACTTTTTTTAAAAATATATTTAGAAACTTTTATGTATTCAAGAGAGACTTTTGGGTTGAGAAAAACCTGAATTAACAATCATTAATATCTGATGTGCACTATGGTTAACGAAGGTCCCGAATCAACTTGAGAAAATTCGAGAACAAATCAGCAAATCACACATTTTTTTGAATAATTATTTACATGAAACGTATTCAAATACCTATCGAAACGCTAGTTTCCCAATTTCCAGGAAACAATGGAGTGTGGTTGATGACATTCACAAAGTACGTATTGATTTAATAACCTATACTGGAAATTGAAAAAAAAAAAGAAGAGTGGAGTCTTATCACAATTTCAAGAGTATAAGTGATACTTCTCGAAAATGGTTTAAATGTACTTTGTCATAACTTCATTTTTTCAAACTTTTAACAATTATAAAGAACTGTGTGATTTCCATGTTGAAGATAATGATATTAATTTAAATCAAATTTACAAGTTTCATCTTTAATAATTATACTTTTTTAAAATATATTTCGTTGCTAAATTTTCAAATACAAGACTTTTTGATTAAAACTGATATTTATTTACGTGGCTCATAAAAATGAAATGTTATGACAATAAATCTTTAATTTATTAGATAAATATTTAAAATTTATAAGACACAATAGATAAATATGAAGATATATCATAAAATAGATAAATGTGAAGATAAGGCACAAAATAGATAAATGTGAAGATGTGCCATAAAAGAAATATGAAAATATGTCACAAAATAGATAAATATGAAGATGTGTCACAAATTAAGTATATATACAACATTTAGTAAACTGTCTTAATAATAGCCCTCAAACATCCAAGTAATCCTTAGGCTCTCCTCCTTGTTAGAAAGGTTGGGTACTTTTCCCTAGAGAGGTCCTAGAAGATTAGATTTCTGTTCACGTTTCTGCCAGCCTATGGGAGCTATGAGGGATGCTGGGTCAAAGCGGGGTCGCAATGACTACCATTATCTGTGGCCCTTGGACGGTAGAGATCCCTAAGATCCTGATCTCCACAGTGTTCAGCAATTCTTAGCATATTCCCTCATAAAAATTCCACCCATGTCTTATCTGGAGTTTGATACTGTCGTATCATTCACCTTTCCTTACCAGTTTATAAGAAGTCTTTTTTAATCACTTTGAAAAAGTCATATTGTCAGGAATAATAATGACTTGGAATTGAAGTTCATGAAGTTGGTTGATGTTTCCGCGTGAAACGTATTTTATTTTAATAAAGTATAGGATGCGTTTATTTGTTGCACTACCAACCTTGTATTTTTTTTATTTCATTAACAGTATTTTTTTTTAATTTCAGAGTCTGAACACGCAAAGTATAAAAAAAATTGAAGAAGAATTTTATATAAAATATGGTAATGCCAATCTCACGATTACTATATAACGTTAATGATGCACATTTAAATTCATATCATAAATAGCAAGAAAATTCAAAGCAGGGTACTGCCCTTTTGTACAAATTCTCAACTAAATCATTCTAAATTATTATCCAATAGCATTACGAAATTAATTTCAAATTTTATCTCAGAAATATTTTTGATTTATAACACAATTTACTACATTCTTAAATTGAATTCTTACAGAAATTTATAATCTCAAAATTCTTGTTTTTGTGCTAACTAGTATAATTATAAGCTAAAACTGTATTAATCACACTTTTCATTTTCATATTCAAAATAAAAATGTAAGGAAAGATAAAAAGAACCGAGCAGAATTAATTTTAAGTTTTCTGATACTCTAGTGCTTATGCATAATAAGTCCCTTGATATGATTGTGATTGGACAGTGGCTATAAAATATTTAACCAAAAGGAATTATTTATAAGTTTGAATTGCAATTTTGAAAACGATTGAATAATTAAAGACTTGAAGTATCTCAAAATTCATTTTTCAAATTCTGAATGAAAAAAAAAGTTTTAGTATCTAAATCTAATTAAGAAATCTTTAAAAAGATATTTTAACTGAAATTTCGCAATAGAATCTGGTTAAAGATATGCTTGAAAGATCTTAATCTTTATGATATCTTCATTCAGATTTTTAAAAAAATTCCTAATGTATGTAACTTTTAAAAATTGTAAATACAATGTTTCTTTTAAATAACAATTCGATACATGATGCCACATTTTTGTTCTATAAATATGCAAAAGTAAGGATTCTATAAGCCGATAACACTAAATTTCGAAACGCTTGAGTCGCAGCATTTTTCAAACAAGAAGTTCTTGTTCTTATTTTAATTGTATAAAATATCGAAATAAAATAAAAAAATGTTTTTAACTGCATTTGAATGAGACTTCAAATTAAACAAAAGATAAAAGTAATTCCAAGCCCTGCCAGATCTAGCTCTATTTTATCTTTGTATGAGATATAATAGCAACCAAATACTATCGAATTTTTTCATGAAGTTCGATATGACATTTGTCTTTCTTGTTTTCTTTACTTATCATCTTAACAAATTATTTAACAAAAGATAAGTTACATTTCATCGTTGAACTGCAACCTTTTATTGAGTTGATCAAAAATAATTCATGCATGAAAGCGAATATCCGATAAATTCAATATAAGAAATCTTATAACCGAGATAACATTATATTTACTAATTTGGAAGAAATGTAAATCGTTTCATTGAAAGTATGGTTCTTTTCAAAATAGATATTCCAACTTTTTGAAACAATGGGCTTAGTCTTGTAGAACTTTTTTTTCTATTTTCTAAGCAAATATTCTTAATTATTCTGTCAGAATGAGGCGTTGTTATCCTTTTACTGCCGTAATTCTCTTTTGGATTTGGAAAATGGATCACAATTTTACTCAAATTCACTTTAATTTTGTTAACAACTGATTTAGAAATACCTGGAATATCTGCTTCCTTTGGGAATGATCTTGCAATATTTGGGAGTGAAAAAAGCCAGAGAGGCATTTTTAACTCGGAACTTTTTTTGTGGAGAGAAATTTGCTCCCCGACTCATAACCTTAGAGCGATTAAATAAGAATAAACTATATCTAGAAATCTATAACTATCGAAAAAAGTTAGACTTATCGTAAGGAAAGACTCTTATTGGCTAATTTTTGAAGCAAGATGCTGATACAAAGCTAGCATGTAGAGCCAATAGAAAGTTTGGATTGAAATCCAGAGAACAGGTCATGTCCATAACTCTTTAATTTTAATACTGAAGACAAAAACATTAATTCAAGTACACTCACTGTTAAAAATAAATGAATAATTAAGAAAAACAAAATCGATTTACATAAAAATATAGTCCGGCATCATTTGAACCACTTATGATTGTGTCAAATGTGCTATAAAGGTCAAATTATAATGTCCTCATTAATATGGCAACCCACTTACTTGAAGAAAAATGGTTAGTTGAAATCCAAAATACTTTTTAATACATGAGGTTTTATTCCTCAATTGTATAGTAAAAGTTGCATTCATTTTTACTTTTAATACATTTTTATTTATAAGATACTTTCACATATGAACTTTGCCTTACATCATAAACCTCCTTTCCACCGAAGAGGTATTTACAAATATAGAAATAATATTACTTGGAATCACATTTCCCCCCAGCCAGGTATTAACACAAAATAAAATTATATATTAAGGTATTTTAATGATTTTTAGTGCATATCATATCCTACTAGAATATCAACACGTTAGATAAATTTTAAAAGTAGTTCAAACTAATGAAGCTCTTTCTTAAGGCATCAGGGAACCGAAAATTCATAAAAATATAATAGCGTTGATAACACACACACAAACAGCCTGTACATGCATATATATATATATATGTATATATATATATATATGTATATATATATATATATATAT
>BMAW01056371.1:1004447-1030016 GCA_019974015.1 Nephila pilipes
AAATTATTCGAGTCTAAAATGAGGAGTCTAAAATAAACATTGAAAGTGCATTTATATAAATAAAACATATTTTGTGTT
The DNA here is from genome assembly GCA_019974015.1 of Nephila pilipes. Lineage (NCBI taxonomy): Eukaryota > Metazoa > Arthropoda > Arachnida > Araneae > Nephilidae > Nephila > Nephila pilipes. Next base: position 1,004,526 of record BMAW01056371.1, read on the forward strand.
AAAACACTAAAATACCATCAAAGATAATAAAATTTACTTCACTTGTAGCTTCTGAAATTGATAACTAATACAAACAATGTATTATTACATATTAATATTATTTTCTAATAGTTCATTTGGTTAGCATGTACGTTTCTTTCATTTCACATTGACTGAGCTACAAGAGCAATTCAAAATACCTACTTTTGACTACAGATGGCGTTGTTAGGCAAGTTGGTGGTACCTTTGTGTTATGCCATCTGTTAACGGTGTCAAAATTTTTTTTGTTTTGATTTATAAGTTAGTTTCGATCACTACCGTATCGAGTTGTCGTCGTCATTTTGAGTCAAGGTTTCACCATCGATGATACCTGGATTCACCATTAAGGATCAAAACAATAGGTTGTTTTCTGTGAATCTGCCCCAAAGCAGGTGAAGACAGTCTGATTGGCCAAAAAAGGTGATGGATTTTTGGGATGCATATCACTTCGAAAGCCTTAAACTTCTTGAAAAAAGTGAGCTATCCCACATTCCCATTTCCCATTGTTAAAACGGATAATTTTTGAACCACCTTTGTACATCATTTGAAGTAGTTGTTCTCCATGATCGTCAAAATTATCATCTGCTGATATCTAAAATCTGTTCTATCTTTCTCTAATATTCTTAACCTGCATTAAAACAGTTATGTTTATTATAAAAGAATTAAAAACGGAATCTGGCGATATCAGAAGCTATATCAAATGAAAATTCTCTTAATTAAGTTTATTAAGCCAAAAATAACTAAGTTAATTAAAGGTATTGACGCTTCATGTTTTCTCTTTAAATATTAAAAAATAAAAACTGATGTACTATAGTTTTAACATTAAGTAAATAATTAAGCTTATTCTAATAGAAAATCTACCCTTTTAAATAGCGTATTAACTTAAATTCCGCTCTTGATCATTGTAGTTTATTTAATTAAGATATAATCAAATTTTCTGGAGATAAAATAAAATGCTTTGTATTTCACAAGAGAAAAAAAAACAATTAGTATATTTGTATTATTATACAACAATAAATAATCTAATGCAAAACATATTATAACTCAAAACGTTCACAGGAAAATAAAAAAATTATATAGAATACCAAATAAGCTATTCTCTACAGCAGACAAGTTCTACATTCTTTTTTGTTTAGTTTTTATTAACTTCGCACTAGATGCAACACGAAAGCTATTAACAACGCACGTCGCAATTTTGAACCTCTTTCAAGTGCCGAGGACGACACCTAAGCTGGCACTCCCCTCTCCTAACTTCCACACCACGCCATGGGAGGATTTTAGGCCCCGACAGATTTAATGTGCATCAGCCCCGGCTACGTGGTGGTTCTTTAGCGGCTAAGGCACTAACCCGAGACTGATCGAAAACCGTCGGCCACGAATCCGAAACCATGACCACTAGGCTATCGAAGTCGTCCTGACTGCAATATAGCATGAAATAAGCTCACTATAAAAGCTATTTGATGGGATTACTCAGATGTACATAGTGTGATATATTTTTACATGATTCATTGTTTATTAACATCGTACTTAGAAGCAACACGAAAGCTATTGGTGGATAAACCGCGTTCAAATCACAAGAACGACTCCTGAAATACCACCTCACTCTCCAAACTTCCATAACACATGGAACCTTGACAGATTTAACTTGCATCAGCACAACGGGATTTTAGTGGCATGAGAGCTCGAACCCACGACTCGACGGAGATAACTCGGGCTACGAGTTCGTAATCATGGCCACTAAGCTATCATAGCCACACTTTTATACGTCATTTATTAAAATACTCATAGTGGTATGTAATAGGATTTAAACCAATAAGCTCTAATTTAAGAAAGCGAATTGAAATGATCATATCTAATGACTTGAAAATAGTGAAAACCTCTTATTTTAATTTTCTTTAGTAAAAATTGCTTTAAATTCCCTAACTTTCTATCCAATATATGCATTATTTAGGGGTAGCATACTACATCCTAAAGTTTCATAAGACTTGATATAGTTTCTCTTGAATTTTTGTTGCTTGCTTGTAATAATACGTGGATTTAGTTTTTAATGGAAATTTTACAAAGAAAAAAAATTCGCACAGCAATTTCGGATTGCTTAAATAAAATTTTACTGTAAAATTCAAGGCTTAGGTACTACTAAAACATTATTAAACCTGAAAATGTCTATTTATGAAAGTTATTTTGCTCAAAATTAGCTTAGGTATCTTTTGAAACGTTTAAAAAGCATCCAGTTGCGAAATATGTTTTCATAGAAATTCAACAAAATTAAAAGGAATTCTCTAGCTTCAAAGTAAAAGAAATTTGATTTAATGTTGAATATAATCCTATAAATAGAATATTAACAAAACTGTAATAGATATATATATGTAAGAAGATTTAGAATGTCTGGAATAATACTATAGTTAATCAAACTATTATTAAAACTTAAATGTATTGTATCAAGATACTAACTAGCATTATACTTCAGTATAAATTCTAATCGAGTTTATTATTCTAACGAGCAAATCAGAAAAATAAAACTTAGTGAAGCTATATTGGTAAGTTTTATATTCTCTAATACAAAATATTTCTTTTCCTTTTTTTTTAAATGTATAATGTATTTCAAAATCATTATAGATAATGAATCGCATAAAATATCCACAGACGTTAAAGTTATTTAAAGCTTAAGTAGAATCATTGGAAAATGATAAATAATTAAACAGTTTTATAACGAAAATTTTATACGTTTTCTATTAGGAAAAATAAGCACTTATTGAAAATAGTCTTCACTTTTTTTTTAAATTAAAGAAACAGAAGTGATAATCTGAAAAAAAAAATATTTTTTTATGATTGATAACAATAGAACTTCTGAGTCCTCTTTACGTCAATTTGAGATGCGTGTGCGTGTTTTATGTTATTTCTTAGTTGTTGTAGAGGTAGGTGTATCACATCGTTGACCTCTGTACTACTGATATACTTTAACACTTTCTGTACATTATTATCAAAATTGTCTTAGCGTCGATAATTATATGCGCTTAGGTGACAAGAAAAAATGTACTTATTTAATGCTTAATTGAAATGACTCGAATTTTTAAAATCAAAATCAATAAAATCCATATGTTTCGATATAGAAAATCAAATTTATACAGATAAATAACTATATATGATCAAATAAAATTCATTAGTTATAATTACATTTGCAAACCGTGTAGGTATATCTTGTAAATGAAAAATATACACTTTTAAAAATTTAAGAATTTTCGGGGTGTACTTATAGTCATAACATTCTATAAATTAAACACAATATTTTTTTAATTTCAAGTTTTAAATGTACTAAAAGTCTTTAAAAATTAAATTTTATGACTCAAATTTTTGAAAATTATTATACAAATATTGTTCAGTTTAGTTCAGTTTTGTTTTTATTAACGTCGCACTAGAAGCAACACGAGGGCTATTGGCGACGGACCTCGTAATTTTGAACCACGGTCAAGTGACGAGGACGACACCTGAGCTGGTACCCCCCTCTCCTAGCATCCACACCACGCCAACGGAAGGACTTTGGGCTCCGAACAGATTTAACGTGCATCAGCCCCGGCTACAAGGCGGGTCTTTGGCGGCAAAGGATGGAACCAGCGACTGAACGAAAACCGCCGGCCGCTAGTCCACGACCTTGTCAAATATTGTTCAATACCTAATATTTGTGAATGTGTATTGAAAAAATACGTTCCGTATATAGGAAACACATTCGTTTTAAAATCGGAAAAATATGAGCACAATGGATGAAATAGATTTTGAGGAAAGTGGACCAGAATCCAATAAAAACTCATTTTCAGAAAGATACAAAAAAAGATACTTTTCTCTATGATGTGATACGATTGTTTAAAATTTTAAAATTCAGTACTATAGCGTTCAAGTTATTAAATTCTCACTAATAATGCATTTACCGAATCACCGAAGCACTCTTTAATTTTTAATAACTAAATCAAGAAATGCAAAATTGAAGCATTTTATGGTTTCAGTAAACATAAGAGTAAATTATTTTGTTTCCTTCTGAATAGATATCGATATATAGCGTATAATTAATAGAAATGCGTGCAATTGTAATCTATATTTGTACTATAACAAATAGCTCAGACTCATAAACCCGAGAAAATTTCATTTAGTACTCCTCAACAAAAAACAAACTGATTAGAAATAAAAGTTTGTTTTCAGTCTTTTCCTCACTGTACTCTGAAAAATAATTATATTTCTCAGAATTTTTTTGTGCTTTACTGTGTGCTTTGACTGAATTCTCTGCTATTCTTCTCATGTACAGTCATCTCATATTCATAAGTTAAGAAACATTTTTGGGGTGGAAAAAGAAAAACCTCAGTTATTGTAAAGTTACTTGGTAAGACTGCTCTCCGACAAGAAATTCGAATGAAATATTAAAGTAAGCAAGCCACGGTGTTTGTTTAAATATAATCTTTAGTTTCCCTCCTCATGTAAACAATGTTATTTTGCTTCTTTTTTTTCCTCTAAACTTTTCTGAAAACTGCTGTTTCGTCTTGAAATAACATAGACCTGAATCTCAAAACTACGTATCGCTAGCGATCTGTTTTCTTAAAATATGACTTAGAGATAATTATACCTCCAGTCCCTATACGGTTGATCTCCATCAAAGTACAGATCGATAAAGGAAACAAACAGAGAGACCAAATTTATTGCATTTTGTTTTCAACTCTTTCAATCTTAAGAGTTGGAAAAGACTAGTCATACTTTGTTTTCATAAAAATCGATGTTTGGGTTTTACTAAAACTATTCACAAAACAGAAACTCTTTTACCAAGGATTTGGTAATATTTGGCCTTCCCTGCATTAAAATGTAACGAATCGTAACAGAGAAAAAATAATACTTCTCAATCTGTTTTGCATCAGTAGCACCTTTATTTACATATGATGTACATTTTTGCGTAGAGAGAGCGCTCGAAGAAACGTGGATTCGCGAAAAATGAAATCATGCAGTTTGTAACCAAATTTTCTACCTCATTTCATATCTAAGCCTTTCCCTTGTTCTTATTATATTTCTTCTAAGAAGGGTATAGAAAAAAAATAGAAGATTTATTCATTGAAACTAAGTTACACAATGCAAAATCATCTACTATTGAAATTTCTGTATCAGAAAATATATTCTAGGTTCAATAAATGTAGTTTTGCTCCAAATGATGTTAAATAGAGTTTACACCAAACCTTTAATTTTTTCGCTGAAAATATCTTATACTTTGCCTAAAAAAGTTAAAAATATTCTGATTTTATGAAAATTTGGTGAAACAAGAGTTTCGATTTGAGCTTCCATGTATTTAAAGTATTTTATTCCTACGCAAGAATATTTAGAATTATTAGGTGGGAAAACCATTCACGCAGTTTCTTTTTGCCGCTAGCGTCACTTACTACTGTCAAATATTTAAAGGGTTTTTTTTAACTTTTGATAAGTTTTTATAAAAGAATTTTCTTTTTATTGGAAAAATAACAAGACAAATATAACAGATGAAAATAAATGATAATCAGGAGCAATCACGAGTTAATATAGCATTTAAATTTATTGATACCATCTTATATTTTTTTCAAAATTACTATAAAACTATCAACAGTATCTTATGAAAAATTACTACATTATAAACTATGAAATACATGGGTAACGCCTCACTATTACTTCACTCTTACGGTATCTTAAGTAACAAAATTAGAGTTCCTAACTTAAATTCTAACCACAGATATATCAAATTTCAATCAATTAAAATAGTCACAGGTTATTAGTCAATTCATTATAAAGAGATAAGATCTTTATTAGTTTAGGGTCCCTCAAAATTTTTACTAATAAATTTTACATAAATATCAAGCTTACCCGAATTATCATTTCAAGCTTACCCGAAACTCTGGTCTGATCAGATGAATCTGTAGTTACTGTAAGCTTTAGCTCCAGTTTCTACAGGGCAGAGTCGAATCTTTGCTTCAGCAATATCAAATTAGATTCACACACGTACAAGTATATTCCGTGCACTATTCGATCTCTTCTCACCCCTGCTTCTCTTCTTCTAACTTCAGCATAACTTATGTGTGTGAATCCGTTTTTCACTATCACTTCAATACACTTAGTTAATCTAACTAATTTGCATAATTACGCTTCATTTGATTGGATGGATGAATATTTCATAGATTGAAATATAAGAGTTCCCAAGGTAGCAGAATGCGAATAGCTCATCGTTGCAATTTCGCCTTAGTTTCAATTCACGAGGTTCGTTCCCAATAGCCCTCAAGTTGATGCCGAATTCAAAATTCGCTCTTATTCTATAATAACCGAATAAGAGCTGAAATTTAAGAAGAAAAAAAAACTCAATTCAAAACTGGGAGCTTGTAAATACAAACCAAAAGCAAAATTAGGTTATTTTACTCAGAACAATTCACAAAATAATTATACTTCATTAATCTTGACTAATTTGACTAGATCATGTTTATTTGTTAAGGATGAGGTTTTTATTTTTCGTAATTTAAATTATAGAGTCCCCAAGGCAAATAATGGAAGAATGTTGATAGATCATTGTTCCACATGAAGCTGTGTGTTATCGTATTATATGTAATTTAAAAGTACATTAAGGATTTGTAAAAATTTGATTTGTTAAAGTACTTGTAGCCATTTATGAGATAAGAATCTAAGCTATACTTTTGATTTCTTTTATAATTTTGATTTAATAATCGGAATATGTAACCAAGATTTTCCTTAAGTTCTCATTTGTAAAGTTTTATCACATTTTCATAGCCCTTACTCGTCCTTTCAGATGTCAAACTAAAGTTAATTATTACTTATATATGCATTAAATATTTTATTCAAAAAATATAGGGTTAATTTATTCCCTACTCAAATATTAACTTCAAACTTCTTTTATACATCCAAATATTGTTGTTGTTTACAATGTCACAGAAAGGAAAGATCTTGAAAAATTTACAAAAGGTAATACAATTGCTTTTGATGCTGAGGACTTAATTTTATTCAACTAAATCTGTGGGGGTAGATATTTTTCTCATAACAGTTAATGGCATGCATATTATTTTGGAAACTGCTGATAAACAAAACTTACTACAAAGCATGCAAATATATTTTATATTCTTTTGTATTAATTTGTTATTAATTATTATACAGCTATTGTCAACATGAAACATCTTTTCACTATAAGAAAATTTCTGATGCAAAACTCGTAGGTGGTAAGTGAAACATTCTCATGCAAAAATATGAAAATAGGATGGTAAAAGTATTTTCTACCAAAAACTGTTCAAAATTGAGATTTCTTGTTTATCTCAAATTTTTATGCTATAAACAATAGAGAATCAGTTAGAAAATTTAAAAACCCGTAGGGCATTTTCTAGTAAATAATTTCAGATATTTAGTTAAGCTATATAGACATAACGTCATTTGAAAAATAAAAGTTTTCCAAAGAGAAGACAGTTTTTTAAAGGAAAAATTTTATACGCATAAAATGTCATGTACATACTTCAAAATCTTATGATGAATAAATTGTGGGCTAAAAATTTTCATAAAACTCAAAAAAGAATGACATACATTATTTTTAAGGATATTGCCTCAGGTTTGGTTATGGAAGACTAATATCTAATATTGTCTCGTACATGTTGAAGAAAGAGCAGGTTGAATAGTAGACACAAAAGGTATCTGAATAACATCATTTGCTAACAAACTTGGCAGAAAACTTTCTCATATTGAGAATGTATGCCTTTATTTATCACTGCGGAATATTCTAGAACATTGCTTTGAAATGTAAAGAATAAATAATGAAAAAAAGGAGAGAAATATTTACGTGAACTTTTGACGTTGCTACCTCTGGGTTTTAAACGTTAAGTTCTAGATGTGTAAACAAATGGCATAGCTCACCGTCATCAGATTTGTGGTCATATTATTAATTTAATACTGTCATTAATTTCTAAATATTTACTGAAATTTTCTAAGATGCTATTCTCAGAGAAATTACACCCGTAGCTGTATATTCACGAGCAGTATTTACTGCTTGGTACTAAATTTTGAAACACAATATTTCGATGTATTACGTCGAATAGACTTTAACATATTAAGTCCATTGGTTTATCCATTTATTGTCAAATATTGGTAATTAAAAGTTTTATGCTAACAATTCTATAACTTATGACTTTAGCTGATTATTCTAATTGTTTTAGATGTATATATGGAAGCTATTTTAATATTTAAACTGAGTTCTCATTCCATCATTTCATCTTTAAGATTGAAATGAGATTTACGGGGTACGGCTATTAAATAACGAGATTGACGCTGCTACAGAAGAAATATGCATGTGCCAAACACCAGGGACGGACAGCTGTCCTGCGTGAAGCTTCTCTTTCTAATGCAGTGCCTCACGTTTCTGTAAACAAATCCTTATAGCCGTAACCTTCTTTTGCATTAGAGTTATAATTTTTTTTTACCAGAAAAATGATAAGTGAGCAACAAATTGTTGTGAAACTTCCCTTGAAACCTGGAAAAGCCGCTACTAAAACTATGGACTAAAACTTATAATTAAAAACTTATAACTTATAACTAAAACTAAAACTTATAATTTATTGATGGAAGTGTATCGTAATGAATGTTTCTTGCATGCACTGTTTTTGAGTAGTTTAAGCGTTTTAAAGATGGCCGAGAAGACTTTGAATATGATTTATGCCCGGATCGTCCTTCCTCGTCAAAAATGGATGATAATTTTGAAACAGTCTGTAATCTAGTTCGATTTAACCGTCGGTAAAGTATTCGTGGAGTAGCTGAGACTGTACGAATTCACAAAGAATCCGCACTGCATATGTTTCCACCGAGACAATGTACTGGCTCATTTCTCATTGCCTGTCAAGAGGTTTCTAGCCAAGTACAGCATCCAAGTATTAGACCATCCACCGTATTCATCGAATCTTGAGCCATCCAACTTCTATCTGTTTTCTAAGGTGAAATCTGTATTAAAAGGAACCAGATTTGAGTCCGTTAAAACTGTGAAAGAGAAAACGGCCCGCTTCTTGAAGGAACTGACAGAAGTAGACTTCCAGCACTGTTTCGAACAATGGAAGATTCGCATGGAGCGTTGTAGGGATAGAGGAGGGGTGTGTATTGAAGATGATAATAAGTAAATATATATATATATGTTCAAAATTAAATATTTTACACCGTCAGTCTCGATATTTAACAGCTAATCTTCGTAATATTAATAACCCTATTTAAGCTTATTTCGAAGTAGAGACCTTATTTACACCTTTAATGCATCCGAAAGTACTTTAGAAGATGTATATCAATTCTTACCGAAATTTTTGTTTATCAAATTGTTCTTAATTATTTAAAACCAGTAACTTTCTGAAATAAAGTACTATTTTTGCTCAGGTGATGAAGATACAGCACGAAAATCAAACTAATTAATTTTTAGTTTTGAAGAAGATTTAAAAAGGATAAAATAATCTATAGCTCTGATGGAAAATCAAATCTAAATATTTATATCTTATCCTATGAACTCCAGTTTATATACTATAAGCGAATTAAATTCCTGGCATTATTTTACTGTTATTTTATGTACAGCTGAGATCCATTCATTTTTATTTACGAAAGATAAACTTGAAAATAATTTAATATCCCTTTGTATGGTTCTCATCAAATTTTATTGCATGTGACACCAGAAATTTTCAATTCCAATTTCTTCAGTTATTCTTACAAATAAAATTTTATTTTGGAATATATTCTAAATAATCCCGATTTATAAGAATGGCTCAAAAAATACCTGTTTCTTATGACAGATGCCTTTATTAAAGCAAATTTATGATACAATTATATGCTTTTATTTGCCAAATTTGCTGTTAAGCAACAATTATATGCTGTTAACACCAAAACAAATTTGACACTGATTCATAATCTAGTATTGATTGTGCCGAGTTTTTCCCTTCTACGAGACCAGGATTCAATATTATGCGTTTGAAAGCAAGTAACAATCAAAACAATTGAATACTACTAGTAAATCTACTCCGAAGAAAACGAAGACAGTCTCATTGGACGCTAAAATTATTGCAACGATTCTTTGGGATGCGAAAGGCGTCATATTCAGGTATTTCTTAGAAAAAAGGGAAAAGATCAATGGGTAGTACTGCAGTGAGTTACCCCATTCAAATTTCCCTTCCCTAACAAGGATACCTCTTGAACTACTCTCGTATTTGCACCGTTTTAATTTGTTACTTGGAGTTATTGGGGAACGATTATATGAGCATAAGACATTTATAAATTTAGAACATTTTGTTTCAATTAAGTGTATTTAAAATAAACCTCGATCTATTATACATAATTTCAATAGAATATCATTAGTTTATAGATACGAAATTAAAAATGAATTAAGAAATACATGACGCCCATAAACTTTAGTATTTTAAGCTGTTTATTTTATCAATTCATTTACGACGATGAAGTATAGTAATAACTTACACTAGTTTTTAATGAAATTAGACTCTTATTCATACATTTTTAACAAAATCACACACACAAAAAACATGAAATACTTTTCACAAAGTAATTGAGGTGTATTGTTCCGTAAGCTACTATGATATAGTTAGCTTAATCAGACGGGATATTGTCTATTAGAATAGGCGGGGATTTGAATCGAAACAGTTAACAGTCTACTAATACGCACCCTAAGCTTTGTGCTCCGATACAAGACTAAGGGATGGTATTGGACGGAAATCTGTCTACCAATACACCGAACACAGATGAGACTTACTAGTCACGTGGTGTCTAGGAAAGGGAGATATAATTTGAAATTGAGCATAATGTATTTAACGGTTCAAATACCCGGATGTACAATCTGATTTTCATTATCTATTCATTGATGAAGCGTGTTCTTTCAAATAAATCAGTAGAAGAACGGAATAATTTAACCTATTACACGCGTTTTATATATTGTCAGGTTAACTCTAAGAGTTAAGGTAAATGAGGCCTTTTAAAAGCTCTTAAATCTTACATTTTTCTTATTTCGTTGTTAAAATATATAGAATACTTCGTTGATTCAGTAACTGCGTTATTTATGAGAATTTGATCAATTGAAAGCGCTAGTAAATTAAATTTTAAAATTGTGAATCAACGTGCTATGCCATAGAGGAAATAACTGTATTTGCGTTTTCCTTCCTTCAAAATATGTTTTTTTTTTTTTTTTTTTTTTTTTTTTTTAGGAATTTAGAACAATTTTCTCAAAATCTACTTTATCAATAGTATTGATAAACACAGTGCTGACTCTATAAAATGTAATATGCGCAATTTTTTTATGATACACTGTCACAAATCTTGGGTATTGAAAAATATTTGTACAAAAATTATGGGAAATTTAAATTATGAAATTAAGATGCTTAAAAAAATTTAGTATATTTAAATTCTGATTTTATGATATATTCAGTGTATGAAATGTCATGTTTTTAAGTACTCTACAAATTTTTAGAGCTTTTAAAGCTGAAGATTTTTTTTATACTTAAGATGTCCATAGCTGTAAGAATACGACTTATACGTGTAAATACAACTATTGGTTAAAATACACGTACATTATTACTTATGCTTACAAATGTGATTTTCTTTACATAAACAGATATTTAAATATTCAGATATTTCAATTTTAAAATAAAACTTCCATTACTTTTTACTTAAGAACTGAGGATTACTTAAACTATGCCATAAGTACACTTGTTTTTCTCGTCAAAAAGACACATAAGTTACCTTGATATTTTATATCTATTTCACGTTACAGTTATAAAAAAAAAATATTTTATTAATAGTGCTATAATTGACATTAAACTATTATTTATAGAATGGTAATAAAATAACCTTAAATTATCATAAATTATTAAATTGACTTTTAACTATCATAATAAATGGTATAATAAAATAATTGATAAACTTCGTAATTAGTAATGTTTCGCATATTAAAAAAAATTCTAATTTTTGAAAAACCTCTGTTCTAATTAATCTATATAAGTAATGATGATATATTATTATACTATAAATATCTTGTACTTTCTTAGATATCGTCAAAATATTAAAAATTATGTTAAATATACTTTTTGTTTACACACTTGTTAATTATCTTTTAAAATACAATTACTTTAATTTCTTTGAAATTGTTAATATTAAAAGAAACCTATGATTATTAGAACTGTTCCATAACTTAAAATTATTTTTTTCTAAAATATTAGACATATTTTGAATCGACGTGCAATAAATTTAAATTTAAATTTCAGAAAGTTATTAAATATCGTTTTAAGTAATTTTTAAGTACCTGAAATGTCCCACAACTTATTAATTATAATGAGGGAAATCACTCTTGAATTGATTATTTTCTTGTATGAAATAATCGAGTGATCTTTTATTTACAAAATTATTTATTTATACAAAACGCTTGAGTAAATTACCGATAATTAATTAACCATATTTCTTTAATTGGTCTGTTTTGAATCATTTTTCTTTTCAATTTATCGACCAGGCAGAAAAAATAAGTTATCAATTTGATTCTTTTGTTGATGCTCTTATAAAGTCCCTCACGTCCTCTTGAACCCCAGGGAGATTTTTTTTTTGTTTCAGAAGAGTGAAGAGATCTCTCGCAGGATGGGGAAGAAAGAGAGAGTAAGAGAAAAAAAAGAAATGCTGACTAGGCTTAAACTCAAGGGGAAAAACTACAACGATCTCCATGGATTTCGGATCGCTTCTCAAATAAATAGACGTTGAACACCATCATCGTTAGAAGAAAGTGATATTTTTGCTGTACGGTATTACAATTTCTTTTATTAAGTTCTTGAATCTTTTATGCGTTAGATATCGGCATAGAACACATAAAATGATCGTAAAAGTTGAATTTAAAAATTTACACTCATTAAATTAAAACTTCATTAATTTAAACGCATAGGATTGTTTCTATTTTCCAAAGTAAAAAAAGTATGAAAATATTAAATGAGCGTAGATTTCTGTTTAAATACATAATTATAGATTTAATGAAATATTTTGTACCTTTTAAAAAAGCTTTAGTGCAAGATATCTGCCAAAAAAGTAACTGGACTGACTCAAAAAAAGATATTTATTTACAATTTATGACAAATCTGTTTTTTGTCTCCTTTCATGTATTCTCCATTAACACTCACACATCGAATCCATCCTATTTTCAACTGGTCAAAAATATGTAGCAGCTCGTTTTCTCTAATAGCTATTTAATATCAATAACATTTTTAACTTAACAACCTAAAATGACTCAATAAGGTTCCTTTTAGCATCGATTTCCTTTTTGGAGAAAAGAAACAGTTTTATGATATAAATCATTGAAATATGGTAGACATTGTAGCACTGCAATCTATTTTTTAACCTAAAGTTGCTTCACGAAGAGCACTGCATGCGAAGAAGCAATATCTTGATGCAGAATGAAACTATTCTGACAGAGTTCTTGGTGATTCTTTCAAACTTTTCATCTAGACAACAGCATTACTGCCCTGGAACCATCCATATTCTTCTGTCAGAACTGTTTCTTTCCCCCTAAAATGAATTATGCGCGCAAAGGAACCTTTTTGAGTCATTTTAGGTAGTTAAGAAGAAAATGTTACTTCTTTTAAATAGCTATCAGAAAACGAACTACTACGTTTTTTTGACCTGTAGAAAATAAGTATGGGGAATGAAAGTGCCAGTTGAGAATACATGGAAGAAGACAAAAATTAAAATTCCCATAAACTGTAAATAAACATCCTTTTTTGAGTCTCTCTATATTAGTCCCCTTATTTTATAGACAGACCTCGTAAATTATCTAAAGAATTGCTAGTAAATTAGAAATTAGATTAAATGACTTTTATATTTAATATATTTTCGCGAAAACGGTGGATTTTGTAAGTTTTAAGAAAATAGGACAGAATTCATTGTAAATGCTTAGCCTCAACACTTACAGTACGATATATTAATCATGCGTGCAGTATTCATTTATTGGGTATTTTTCGAATGTTAGTAGTGAGGATAAAGATATTTTTAACTGCATATTTTAAGCTCATTATAAACAACAAGCTCTATATTCTATTTATTCTTCTATTCAAAGGAAACTACGAAATACGATTAAACAAATTACTGAATAACAACAGTTTATGTTTATTATCACTGGCAGCTTGACACTCTAGTGACAACCAATAAATGCATATTTCATTTTAACACATAACACAATCAAGCAATAGCTTTTCAAAACATTAATTTTGGACGAAAACACGAGCGAATGAAATTCATTTAAATTACACCCTCTTTGTCCGACAGAAAAAAAGTTCTAATTAAAAGAGAAGGAGAATTAATATCGTCATTTAAAGTATTAAAAGCTTGTTGAAACATAGGTTCTCTTAGTATCTTTAGATTGGTCCTTGATTATTTTATCCCGAAACTAAGAAAAATTTATGGACACTGTGCAGAAATGTTCTCTCTCTGTTCAATTCACTCGGGATTTTCTACCAAATGAAAGAAAATCGAAACAGTAATTACGTTTAAAATTTCATCAGAAAGCTTATGCAAATTTTGTAAAGTAACCCCTTTTTTTGGTGGGTAGCCCTTGGTAATTGAAAAATTAATGTTTGTAACCTAAACTTCCATCCCGTGCTAATAGCTCTGTAATTAAACACGGGTGAATAGAGAGTGTATATGATTGCCGCTTTTCCTTTTTTATCACTGTTATTGATTGGTATTATCGAATGGAATTTTATCACGGCCTTTTGTTTAAGAACCATAATCATCTCTGTTTTCGTATTGTAAAAAATAGGAAAGTTTTTTTAAGTTATAAGAGATCAGTTATTAAGATATTTTTATCGCTGAATTATTACCCCTCTCATTCCTCAATTTTTTAACAATATCCCTCAAAAATTGCGTATTTCTTACATATTTGAAAACTACATATATTCAAGAGTTTTTAATGTATAGCATAATTTTATTTCTTGCTTTTCTTTAAATATTGATTTAGATCATTACCGCAGATGCTCATAAAAATCAATTTTAGATACACGTGGAATTCGCCGGATAAAGAATCAGAGGAATAATATATTTAACTTTAAAAATTCATTCATTCGAAAGCTTGTTTTCTAAGATAATTAATAAGCTATTTATAATTAATGTTGGAAATTTATTAGAGGAAAAAACTGTGTGAATATATTCAGACCTACAATGAAGTGTTAATAGGAAATAGAAGATTTATGAGCATTTCGTCACTGTTCGTAACATGACATACTAACCCTTTAGCGACGGGTGAGTATGCATTGGCCGCAAACGTTATCTCACAGTCATGTACGTCATAGAAAAAGACACTGTGGGTGGGTGTTACCGTATATGACTTTTGAATAGACCATTTAAATAAAATTTAATTTTATGCGAATTAAATTTATTTATTTATTTATTAGCCACCTAAGGGGATATTGTCTTAGGTGAATCTGTTTTGGCGTACCAGATCACTTTTCAATTTTTTTATCCTTTGCTTTAATTTTAGTTGCATGTTGCTGATATAATCTTCAATTTAATAAATTATTGTTTGCTTCAATTTTAATATCGGAAAAGCTAACTATTGTGCATTTCTCAATGTTTCATCGTTTACTTTAATTCTTAGATTGAATTGAGTAATTTAATAATAATTATAAAAAAAGCGCTTCTTGGGTGGCTAAATCTCTTCTTTCCAAAACTTTGCATAGAACTTTCAATTTTTATTTATTATTAATTTATTCTTATTCTCATTTAATTATTTATCAATTATTTGTTATTTATCAATTATTCATTTACTTATTTATTATTTAATTATTGTAAATTTAATCAATCTATTTATTTATTACTTAATTATTGCTAATTTATTCGATTTATTTATTTATTATTTAATTATCATTTATTTATAAATTTTATTTATTATTTAATTATGGTTAATTTATCCAATTTACTGAATTGTTATTTAATTATTATTAATTTATGCAATTTACTTATTTATTATTTAATTAATATTAATTTATTCAATTTATTTACTAATTAATTTATTATTAAAATCATAAAAATTCCACATATTAAAATTTTGATTTATGCGAATTCAGAAATTTTATGCAAAATTTAAATAAATTAATAAAATTTTTTTAAACTTTAGGATTAGCAGCAAAAATTGCCCTCCTGACAAGATGGTGCATCCCATTAGCGCACCGATCGCAATGAGGTCTCCGTTACGAAAGGGTTAACTATGCTTTAACATTCTCTCTTGGAGGGATGTGGAAGTTAAAAAAAGAGGGAAATTTAAGTCACCCCTATAGTTGGAATGCAGCTCCGAATTACGAAGTGTATCAACATCTAGATGTATTTATATAATGATTTAAACCAAACAATCGAGTGACGGGGAGTATAAAATAAAGCATACATATTACTACATTTTTATCTAATTAAATATTTTATCTAGCTTGAATCCGTGTTAAAAGTTATAACTCCTCGGTTTCATTTCTTCCACATAATTGTGCCATCAAAATTAAGTGAAGTTTGGTCAGTAATTAAATAGTCAGACAAGGAAGAAAATTTCGTGAATCTTCGAATATTCAAAATTCAGTATGTATATTATTATGTATGTGGAACTGATCTCTATAGGCGTCCGAACCTGAAGATTAATATAATAAATTATTATTAATCTGACGCTTTCTAACAGGATCTGAGTCAGTACAAGACACGAATCCTATAACACGTCCATTCATAGGTGATTACTTCACAATATCGTCGAATAATCTAATCTCTTTTTATTATCACCAATGTACATATCTAATCTCGGTGATTTTAATTTCCAATAATTCACACTCTATTACAACTCTAATATATGCCATGTCATCACTACACTTCAATATTTCAGCTTCAATTTACATAAGTCACGACTCTTTCTCAAGAAGATATTTTCAAATCAAGTAACGTCATATGGTTGTCCCTAAAATGTTAACTGAAGGAAAAGAACAAGAAAATTCTGTTCTAGGGCTTTCAGAAAAACTAAAATTTAAATTTGATGTACTATTGCACGATACATTTTCTCTAACTTTTAATGGAACAAATCTGCCATTGTTAATTCTAATTGTAATCAACAATATACATATTATAATTAACGTTATTTTTATTTCTTTAGCTTTTAATTATTGGTTAGTCTTGTTTACAGTCAAATTCTGCTAAGAATAAATTTTAACTTATTATAAGCAAATTGAATGATCATGGATCCAATCAATTTTTGTCTTTATTAAGAAATTAATTTGAAAAAAAATTTTGTTGATTAATCAAGTTCGGATATCTTAAATAATCAAATTCAGATATACGTATCTTCATTTGGACATTAGAATGAAATCCTAATTTTGAGTCATATGATTTCACTACAGACTGAAAATTAAGACTTCTTATGATGTGGAATTTAGAGAAAGAAGTACCTGTTCAGGTGTCATTATGATCATGTGTTAGTAATTCAATAATTCTTGATTACCGCCAATAACCCTTTATTGTTTCAGAAATAAAGCTGTAATATAAAAAAAGGATCTAATATGAAAATTATGTTACTCATGAAAGCAGACGAGTCATCAATTAGGGTTAATAAATTTGTATGAAGATAGAAACTCTAGAATAGTTCAGGGGATGGATAGGATGATTTTGTTAATTTCATATATTTTACGAAACTTTCTGAATTTTTTTTAATATTCAAATAACTTCTTTCAACAGCCAATCTGAATATTTTTATTCATTTTTAAATCCTACATAAAATATAGCAGCATGAAATAAAATAATTATACCATAGATTCATCGAATAATTAATTAACAATAAATAAGTAAAACTAATCATTAAATATTCTAAGAGTAAAAAACAAGAAAAGTGTAGTGGCACCTTTGCGATTCCACTAATTTTTAGGAAAATTGTTATCATTTGCAAATTGTTATAAAATAATACAAAGAAGTCATTTTTCGAAAAATTTGCATTTTCGCAAGATGTCATTTTTTTTCCGATGTGTTCTCCAAAAAGAATCCATTTGTGACATATTTGTCTTTCGTTTGCTCAAATTTTCTGATTTATCTATGTTACTCCTATTCTACCTAATAAATTCTTTCAAGCTGAAATAAGGCTCAAATGCATGATGTGTTTTCAGAATCCACTTGTCAGAAGGAAACTTCCGATGAAAAAAAATTGATACAAAGAATACCAACAAATATATTTCAAAAATGTGTTCAGATATTTGTTTTTTTTTATGAAATAATGGCTGCATTATTTAAATACAGAGCCGTAAAAACCGATTGTAAAGAGCACGTCTGAAATGGAAGAAATAAAAATTGGAAAACGATTTTTACCGCAAAGAACCTCTTAGATAAATAATGTTCATTGACTTAGAAACAAATGGAAGAATTCAATAATGCAAACACGCTTACAGAAGACCTTCCCATCCATTGGAAGAAATGTTCTTTAAAGTGACATTTCGAAAACAGTGATAGGATGCGATTGAGAAATGTAAAGAATAAAAATGATTTTTGCTATTCTTTCACTGATGGAATATTCATTAATATTTTTGTACCATAACACTTACGTTTATTTTTGTACCAAATGGTTTCTGGGGTGATATGTGTGATATCGCTTAAGGAAATGAAACGTTATCTTAAGAATTAATCTTAGAATCAAAGCAAGAAGTTATGTACATCAAGAAATCATGACATTTCTGTACATATGATTAAATGATGTCAATTAAGGATTAATGCTAATGCAAGTGTTTATAGATTTCACGATGTAGAAACATTTTGGTTAAAAAAATATTTTTTCATGGTCTTTCAGAGAACACTTTCCATTAAAACATTTTATACAAACTTAAGCATTACATTAATTAATCAATTTTGTAATCAGTTTTCGACACCCTTAACTATTAATCATATTAATTCACTTTATTTAAATATTCTTATTTGATCAGGAACAAACTTGAAAAATGGCTCTTCTTCTGCAAAGTGAATGATTGCGATTTATGGTAATGGTTTTAGTTAGAACATAGCTTGAAGAATAAAATATTTTAAAAAATCATGTTTCACTATAACTATAAGCGATCACTTTATTTTTAGGCCCTTGATTAAAATAAAATATCTCTAACACTCGTGTAATTAAATATGATTTTGAACACTATGAGGTTAACTTTTTGCTTATGACTATTAATTTGTCATAAAAGTAGAAGATGTTTACCATGGTCCAAAGCTTCTCAGTTTAATTACAAAATTTAAGCTTTTGATAACACTTTTTATGGAGAAAAATTCATTCCATTTAACTTATTACAGATCCCTGTAATTTCTGTAGCTGTGTCCTACCGAATCTAGGGTCTACTACAGTTAATTCTGGGATGGGGATTCTAGGATAATTCTAGTATGTGCCAAACCCGCACAGATTTTGATTAATGCTAGGGAATATCAATTTCAATCCTCGTAGCAATTTCAGTTCTGCATATTTAGGTAAGCTAGAATCAGAGAGAAGCCTCGGATGTCTTCCATACGTTAAGGAAGTTGTTTCAAATAACCTTGATTTCGCATGACTTTTTCAATGTATGCTAACTGATAAGAATCATGATATAAAAAAAAATTGCTCTCATTCTCAACTGAAACTACTATGAACCTCTGCGTATCTCTACGAGAAATAAATATTGGTATTCGTAATTCGGAAGTTAATTATGTTCTAAAGAAATCTTAAAAATAAAGTATTAACACGCTAGAACTTCTAAATATGTAGACAACTGTAATGTTTCCCCTCTCTCTCTCTTTCTCTTTTCTCTTATAAATTAATTTCAGAAATAACAAATATAGAAAAAATAATGTCCTATGTTCACCACAGTAATAATTACGGATAAATTTCAGACAGGTCTATTCATAATTTCTATAAAACGCTCATCCCATTCCTTTTCTTTTTTTTTTCTGATGCTTTTTCTAATATTTCTATGTCCTCATAATTAAAACTAATAATATAACAAAATAATACTATCTCTTCTGATCGATCTCAATTTTTTTTTCTTTTAAAATTTAAACTTTATAAAAGATTGGTTTTAATTCATACAAAACAACTTAACAATCTTTAGAAAATATTGGTTTTAATTAAATATAGATAATCTTGATAAATTAATTGGTGTTTATTTATAAAGAAGTAATTATAATTTTGAGTTTATTATAGATATATGTTTTAAATACTTTTCCAGATGTTTCATTCTCTCTGTGATGTTACGTTTCATGTGTAATGTACGAAGATGTGTAATGTACGTGTTTCATGTGTATGATACGAAGATTTGTTTTCATAGTTCTGTAAAATTAACCAATGACATTACATGAAGAAATGATTAAATATCAATTAATAAGTGTTCCTATTTTCACAGAGTATCTATTATACGAAGAGAATGCGTGTAAAGAACAAATACATTTCCAATAAATTTTTAATAGAAACGAGTACAAAAAAAAATGATCATAATTCTATCTTAAAATGCTTATAAAAATAGGGCAGTAGAAAATGTTTGTTATATTTCAAATATCTACAAAATTTAATAAAACTGAAACATATTTCCATGACTGAGTTCCTATTTATTATTAAAATCGATTAGAAATGTTTACATTGTCTTCATATCATTTAAATATTTACTAAGGCAATAAAGAACCAAATTAATAGCTTATACATAGGATGAAGAAAAAGGTTTATTTTATTTACATTTTGAAATGACAAAAACATTTCGTCATTTTAAGAGTACAAATAAATTTTATAAATCGCTTTTTGTATTACAAGCTATTATCTGATTTAATTTTTTTTACCAATACAATGCATCTCTATGCACCTATCATTTCACGTCTTCCATTATTATTGAATAAATGAAAGGTTTTTCTATTAACATTCCATGAAATATACCTTCCTCTTATCTCGTGCATTATTTAAAACGGAATACTCCACCCCTCTGTGTGAATGTCGTGCTTTGTAATGCTTGCGCATAAAACACAAAATCCTCTTTTACCAATAATGTCTTCTCTCGTATTTTCCCTGTCACCCATTTTCCCAAAGTCAACCCATAAAGGGAATGGGTTCCGTTATAAAAACGTTTAACCAGATAAAAACCTTCTTATGCATGGGAAAAAAGAAATTTTCGAGTACAAAGCACCTCAGTTGATGGAACATCTCTCTCTCTATATATTAAATAGAAAACCCAAACTTATTCCCCTCCACTCGTTTCTCTCTCCCTCTTATTTTTTAAATGGATGTTTCCGAAATAAGTATGAAAAAGCAGTTTCTTAGCACTTTTTCTTAAAAGAGGCGACCTTTTCCCCCATTTAGCGCTTCATAACATCCAATGCTCGGTCGGAAGTACTTCACTTCTTATATTAAGCCCTACCATGCTTTTGGTACTTTCCATGGCAATTCACAATCATGATCGATTAAGTAAGGACTCCTTGACCATGAACGGTTTTCTTCAAAATGTCTTCACCATCTGCCCTTTCTCAATGAATTATCTGCCACTATGGAGTGATACCATTTACAGAAGAGAATATTGAATCCGTTACAACATTCAATTTTCTCGACATGCATCTAACATTTTCCGCCATTTCATCGTGATGGAAAATTGAGAGAATTGCACTAGGGATTTCTACACGAGGAGCAAAACGCTTTATAAACAGAGGATTCATTCGGTAAATGGAATATGAAGCTTTTGTAAAACCCCTTGAAAGAAAAGAGAAATAAGGAGACTGGATTTCTCTTCTCTATTATATATATTTTCTTCTCACTCCCTCTCTTTTTGATTTATTTTTATTTCGTCTTTCTTTAATGAGAGTTCAGACAGATCGTTTCAAATTTTTCTATTCTAAGCAATCGATTGTGACGTTAAAGCATAAAATAAATCGCTTAAGAGGCATTTTTATTCCAGCCAATCTTTTAAACGAATACTACAGAATATGACTGAGCTTTTGATGGTAATATTTCTTATCTATTTTTTGATTTTATTTGAATGTGAGTATGGTTCTCTGTATTTATTATGACATCTACTTCATATACTTTTCATAGAGAATTTGTTTTGAAGAATTTACTTAAAATAAGTTAGTGTTCTAGTAATTTAAATGTTTACTGGGAAAAGTTGATTTTTACAACTAAAATATTTCATTTCGTACATAGTTTTTTGAAATTGGATTAATCAGATTCCTTGAAATTGGAGAAAATAAACAATTAAAATACTTAATTTGTTATTTCATTAAATATCACCATTGTTAACAATCTTGTGTTGTAGCTACTTTTAAATGGAAATATATTAAATTTAGATGACATAATTTGTGATTACTGAAATGTTAAGTTTACAAACATACAGCCGCACATATAAGTCCAAGACTTTTTTGAGCATTTTACAAATCAAATCGTATTACAACACTTAATTTGAAATGTGTATTATTATGCGATTTTATACTCTGTTTGGTAATTAACTAAAAAGCAATAAAATGTATAATAAAACCAGAATTTCAATGTTCAGCCTAATATAATATTTTTACCTGTATCTTCAATGTTTATTCTGTGATAAGTGTGTGTCTTTGATTCGCTTATTTAAATACTTAAATAAATATGCTTATTAAATAATTATAATATATAATTATTTAATACTTAATAAATATAATAAATAGGCATTACCAAGCTTTACTATAGTAAAATTTTCATTTTTTTAGTAACAAAACTGCTACTTAATAGCTTTATTGTGAATGAAACACCACACAAATAAATACTTAATACAAAAGTGTTTTTCACAAAACTGTTTTTTCTCTCTTATCTTTCTGTGAAATGTAAACAAATATCTTCGCTAATAGTAGGAAGTTTTTATAAAGATGGAAGCTATAACTTTTTTCTTTAGTTCTCATCAAGTAACTGCTAATTTAAGTTTAAAATTTCTTTGAAACATACAACTCTCATGGTTTTAAATAAATGTAAATTGTTTTTATTTTTTGCTTAAATCCGTGTTTTTATATTTGGCATATATTTACAAACCATGTATTAAATTAGTCCCTATACAGTGGTTAAACTTCTCAAAAATGTTAAATATATATCTTATGATTTTATTGATCCAAAAAGTAATGACTGTTTTATTCAAACACATGCACTTTCTTAAATCATCGAGTTACCAGCTAAACAGTGTAACAGAGTAACACCTGCATAGTAAGTCCTAAGCAAAGAACTGGCAATTTATATCATTTTTCTTTTTTCAGGCTATGCTATTGTTCCGTAATTCATCATATTAGGCAAAACCATAATTGTATCTCTGGTAGAAAAACAAATTGATCGATTATTCATCTTGATTTGTACAATAAGTGTTGAATAGTTACAATAATCTGTAGATGCATAGTAACAGAAAGAAGATCTGGCACATTGCCAGCTATCATACGAATTTTCGGTTGCGTCCAAACTACTCTTTATTCACTCAGGGCTCATTTTTTGTGATTTCATTCAAAGAGATAAATTCCCAACGCTCTTACAAGAACATCAAATTGCCGCAACAATATAGACAGATGGCTTAGATCCTCTTCTGGTGTTTGACACTAGAAATACCCGAGTTTTTCTTCCTCTTGCTATTGTTTGTTTTATCATGATTGAGGCAATGTTCTCTAGTGAATAACCCCAATGGAATATTTAAAAAAAACATTCAAGCACAATCTTGAAATGTCGTGATAAATTTGATGCCATTAAAGGATGTGAAGACCATGTAACAAAGGAGAATATAAATGTATTGGAAGAAAATGGCTAAAGAATAGATGTTTACTTCGTGGTTCTTTATTTTCGACTTTTATATTATTTACCAACTGGTAGAGATGTCAAAAAAAGGAAATCAAAATAAATGCTTATTTCTATTGTGTAGAGAGATTAGAAGCTGCAAGGACACAATTGAGCAATTTTAAAGAATAACAAAGCTAAAAGATATCTCGGGGAACATTTTGATTAAAACAATTTATAAGTTATTTTATACCACCAGTATTTCAGAGGATATGGTCAGCATTAAACTTTTATTATTATGTTGACGATATTTTTATTATTTTCTGGAGAATATGTTTGATTTTAGAGTGGTTTAGCTTAGTTCATTCGTCTATTTTTTTTACTTCAGTTAAATTTATTCGTAAGCTTAAGCCACATTTAGGTAAATGATAAACATTTTTGCGCTATTGTTTTCCTACTATTTCTTTAAGATAAAAACAAGTTCTCCTTTAAATTATTATCATACCGCTGAAATTTGAATAGCATAAAGATTCCCGTTCGTAAATGTTAAATAATTATTTAGAGAAGGAAACAGTGATCAAATTCGTAAAATACATAATGTCAAACGAGTGTATTTCTTGACGTAATTTTTGTAAATAAATAAGTTTTTTATTTTTGTAACACTTATAACCGCACTAAAAATTTTACCAACGATATATATTTCGATGTATGATACTAAAAAAAATTGATGAATATTTGCAGACATTTGAAATAATTTATTTAAGACAAATAATCAAATAAATTTTAAAATATAGCGTCACTTGCAGATTTCAAACAAGTTTCTTTTTTTTATTTACAAATTTTCTGAAATATTTGAAATATTTTATATCAAAATATTTCCTTGTTGTTGGGAAAATGGGAGAAATTCGAATCTGAAGCTATCATTACGCATACATAAAGCGGATAATAGAATGCAAAAAGCACTAACCTTAATTGAAAAATTTATTTGTGCGTTTTAAAGTTTTTTAAATGTAAACTAATATTAACAGTAAAAACCGTAGCGGCAACTGTATATTTGCTTACAATAAATTAGGTGTATGAAGAATTCCACGTAAATATTTTATAGATATGCACATGCATACATATTATCACACACACAATGATATATATATATGTGTGTGTGTGTGTGTGTGTGTGTGTGTGTGTGTGTGTGTGTGTGTGTGTGTGTGTGTGTGTGAGAGAGAGAGTAAGTGTTATTTTTAAATACGTTTCTTCTGCTTATTTTGTGTTAATTATTTTCTTTTTTTCTAGAACTAAGGATTTTAAAATTTAATTTTTTCAATAACATCATATTTATAGATGGATTGATTTCTTTGGTTTTAATGACGACGAAATATTTGTAGGTTAAAAAAAATGTGTTGTTATGTTGTCTTTGTAAGTTTTAAATGTTTTTTAAGCCTAATCTTTTTTAATTTTGGACAATAATTTCTTTGCAATGTTTCAGGTAAGGTTTATTCTCTTTCTATTTAAATTCATTGTTTTCCATTGTTTTGTTCTTTTGATTTATGAAATAAATTATTTTATGGTGGCTCCATATTTTCATAAAACTTTTTGTGCAGATGAATGTCCAGTCAGTTAAACTAAGTTTAAACTTGCAAATTTGTCATATGACAAATTTAGAATTTATAAATATTACGGTTCAATTGTTTTTTTTTTTTTTTTTTTTTTTTTTTTTTTTTTTT